>JAGVVM010003453.1:50000-105632 GCA_019149425.1 Psidium friedrichsthalianum
TTTTTTTTTTTTTTTTTTTTTTTTTTTTTTTTTTTTTTTTTTTTTTTTTTTTTTTTTTTTTTTTTTTTTTTTTTTTTTTTTTTTTTTTTTTTTTTTTTTTTTTTTTTTTTTTTTTTTTTTTTTTTTTTTTTTTTTTTTTTTTTTTTTTTTTTTTTTTTTTTTTTTTTTTTTTTTGTTTTTTTTTTTTTTTTTTTTTTTTTTTTTTTTTTTTTTTGTTTTTTTTTTTTTTTTTTTTTTTTTTTTTTTTTTTTTTTTTTTTTTTTTTTTTTTTTTTTTGTTTTTTTTTTTTTTTTTTTTTTTTTTTTTTTTTTTTTTTTTTTTTTTTTTTTTTTTTTTTTTTTTTTTTTTTTTTTTTTTTTTTTTTTTTTTTTTTTTTTTTTTTTTTTTTTTTTTTTTTTTTTTTTTTTTTTTTTTTTTTTTTTTTTTTTTGTTTTTTTTTTTTTTTTTTTTTTTTTTTTTTTTTTTTTTTTTTTTTTTTTTTTTTTTTTTTTTGTTTTTTTTTTTTTTTTTTTTTTTTTTTTTTTTTTTTTTTTTTTTTTTTTTTTTTTTTTTTTTTTTTTTTTTTTTTTTTTTTTTTTTTTTTTTTTTTTTTTTTTTTTTTTTTTTTTTTTTTTTTGTTTTTTTTTTTTTTTTTTTTTTTTTTTTTTTTTTTTTTTGTTTTTTTTTTTTTTTTTTTTTTTTTTTTTTTTTTTTTTTTTTTTTTTTTTTTTTTTTTTTTTTTTTTTTTTTTTTTTTTTTTTTTTTTTTTTTTTTTTTTTTTTTTTTTTTTTTTTTTTTTTGTTTTTTTTTTTTTTTTTTTTTTTTTTTTTTTTTTTTTTTTTTTTTTTTTTTTTTTTTTTTTTTTTTTTTTTTTTTTTTTTTTTTTTTTTTTTTTTTTTGTTTTTTTTTTTTTTTTTTTTTTTTTTTTTTTTTTTTTTTTTTTTTTTTTTTTTTTTTTTTTTTTTTTTTTTTTTTTTTTTTTTTTTTTTTTTTTTTTTTTTTTTTTTTTTTTTTTTTTTTTTTTTTTTTTTTTTTTTTTTTTTTTTTTTTTTTTTTTTTTTTTTTTTTTTTTTTTTTTTTTTTTTTTTTTTTTTTTTTTTTTTTTTTTTTTTTTTTTTTTTTTTTTTTTTTTTTTTTTTTTTTTTTTTTTTTTTTTTTTTTTTTTTTTTTTTTTTTTTTTTTTTTTTTTTTTTTTTTTTTTTTTTTTTTTTTTTTTTTTTTTTTTTTTTTTTTTTTTTTTTTTTTTTTTTTTTTTTTTTTTTTTTTTTTTTTTTTGTTTTTTTTTTTTTTTTTTTTTTTTTTTTTTTGTTTTTTTTTTTTTTTTTTTTTTTTTTTTTTTTTTTTTTTTTTTTTTTTTTTTTTTTTTTTTTTTTTTTTTTTTTTTTTTTTTTTTTTTTTTTTTTTTTTTTTTTTTTTTTTTTTTTTTTTTTTTTTTTTTTTTTTTTTTTTTTTTTTTTTTTTTTTTTTTTTTTTTTTTTTTTTTTTTTTTTTTTTTTTTTTTTTTTTTGTTTTTTTTTTTTTTTTTTTTTTTTTTTTTTTTTTTTTTTTTTTTTTTTTTTTTTTTTTTTTTTTTTTTTTTTTTTTTTTTTTTTTTTTTTTTTTTTTTTTTTTTTTTTTTTTTTTTTTTTTTTTTTTTTTTGTTTTTTTTTTTTTTTTTTTTTTTTTTTTTTTTTTTTTTTTTTTTTTTTTTTTTTTTTTTTTTTTTTTGTTTTTTTTTTTTTTTTTTTTTTTTTTTTTTTTTTTTTTTTTTTTTTTTTTTTTTTTTTTTTTTTTTTTTTTTTTTTTTTTTTTTTTTTTTTTTTTTTTTTTTTTTTTTTTTTTTTTTTTTTTTTTTTTTTTTTTTTTTTTTTTTTTTTTTTTTTTTTTTTTTTTTTTTTTTTTTTTTTTTTTTTTTTTTTTTTTTTTTTTTTTTTTTTTTTTTTTTTTTTTGTTTTTTTTTTTTTTTTTTTTTTTTTTTTTTTTTTTTTTTTTTTTTTTTTTTTTTTTTTTTTTTTTTTTTTTTTTTTTTGTTTTTTTTTTTTTTTTTTTTTTTTTTTTTTTTTTTTTTTTTTTTTTTTTTTTTTTTTTTTTTTTTTTTTTTTTTTTTTTTTTTTTTTTTTTTTTTTTTTTTTTTTTTTTTTTTTTTTTTTTTTTTTTTTTTTTGTTTTTTTTTTTTTTTTTTTTTTTTTTTTTTTTTTTTTTTTTTTTTTTTTTTTTTTTTTTTTTTTTTTTTTTTTTTTTTTTTTTTTTTTTTTTTTTTTTTTTTTTTTTTTTTTTTTTTTTTTTTTTTTTTTTGTTTTTTTTTTTTTTTTTTTTTTTTTTTTTTTTTTTTTTTTTTTTTTTTTTTTTTTTTTTTTTTTTTTTTTTTTTTTTTTTTTTTTTTTTTTTTTTTTTTTTTTTTTTTTTTTTTTTTTTTTTTTTTTTTTTTTTTTTTTTTTTTTTTTTTTTTTTTTTTTTTTTTTTTTTTTTTTTTTTTTTTTTTTTTTTTTTTTTTTTTTTTTTTTTTTTTTTTTTTTTTTTTTTTTTTTTTTTTTTTTTTTTTTTTTTTTTTTTTTTTTTTTTTTTTTTTTTTTTTTGTTTTTTTTTTTTTTTTTTTTTTTTTTTTTTTTTTTTTTTTTTTTTTTTTTTTTTTTTTTTTTTTTTTTTTTTTTTTTTTTTTTTTTTTTTTTTTTTTTTTTTTTTTTTTTTTTTTTTTTTTTTTTTTTTTTTTTTTTTTTTTTTTTTTTTTTTTTTTTTTTTTTTTTTTTTTTTTTTTTTTTTTTTTTTTTTTTTTTTTTTTTTTTTTTTTTTTTTTTTTTTTTTTTTTTTTTTTTTTTTTTTTTTTTTTTTTTTTTTTTTTTTTTTTTTTTTTTTTTTTTTTTTTTTTTTTTTTTTTTTTTTTTTTTTTTTTTTTTTTTTTTTTTTTTTGTTTTTTTTTTTTTTTTTTTTTTTTTTTTTTTTTTTTTTTTTTTTTTTTTTTTTTTTTTTTTTTTTTTTTTTTTTTTTTTTTTTTTTTTTTGTTTTTTTTTTTTTTTTTTTTTTTTTTTTTTTTTTTTTTTTTTTTTTTTTTTTTTTTTTTTTTTTTTTTTTTTTTTTTTTTTTTTTTTTTTTTTTTTTTTTTTTTTTTTTTTTTTTTTTTTTTTTTTTTTTTTTTTTTTTTTTTTTTTTTTTTTTTTTTTTTTTTTTTTTTTTTTTTTTTTTTTTTTTTTTTTTTTTTTTTTTTTTTTTTTTTTTTTTTTTTTTTTTTTTTTTTTTTTTTTTTTTTTTTTTTTTTTTTTTTTTTTTTTTTTTTTTTTTTTTTTTTTTTTTTTTTTTTTTTTTTTTTTTTTTTTTTTTTTTTTTTTTTTTTTTTTTTTTTTTTTTTTTTTTTTTTTTTTTTTTTTTTTTTTTTTTTTTTTTTTTTTTTTTTTTTTTTTTTTTTTTTTTTTTTTTTTTTTTTTTTTTTTTTTTTTTTTTTTTTTTTTTTTTTTTTTTTTTTTTTTTTTTTTTTTTTTTTTTTTTTTTTTTTTTTTTTTTTTTTTTTTTTTTTTTTTTTTTTTTTTTTTTTTTTTTTTTTTTTTTTTTTTTTGTTTTTTTTTTTTTTTTTTTTTTTTTTTTTTTTTTTTTTTTTTTTTTTTTTTTTTTTTTTTTTTTTTTTTTTTTTTTGTTTTTTTTTTTTTTTTTTTTTTTTTTTTTTTTTTTTTTTTTTTTTTTTTTTTTTTTTTTTTTTTTTTTTTTTTTTTTTTTTTTTTTTTTTTTTTTTTTTTTTTTTTTTTTTTTTTTTTTTTTTTTTTTTTTTTTTTTTTTTTTTTTTTTTTTTTTTTTTTTTTTTTTTTTTTTTTTTTTTTTTTTTTTTTGTTTTTTTTTTTTTTTTTTTTTTTTTTTTTTTTTTTTTTTTTTTTTTTTTTTTTTTTTTTTTTTTTTTTTTTTTTTTTTTTTTTTTTTTTTTTTTTTTTTTTTTTTTTTTTTTTTTTTTTTTTTTTTTTTTTTTTTTTTTTTTTTTTTTTGTTTTTTTTTTTTTTTTTTTTTTTTTTTTTTTTTTTTTTTTTTTTTTTTTTTTTTTTTTTTTGTTTTTTTTTTTTTTTTTTTTTTTTTTTTTTTTTTTTTTTTTTTTTTTTTTTTTTTTTTTTTTTTTTTTTTTTTTTTTTTTTTTTTTTTTTTTTTTTTTTTTTTTTTTTTTTTTTTTTTTTTTTTTTTTTTTTTTTTTTTTTTTTTTTTTTTTTTTTTTTTTTTTTTTTTTTTTTTTTTTTTTTTTTTTTTTTTTTTTTTTTTTTTTTTGTTTTTTTTTTTTTTTTTTTTTTTTTTTTTTTTTTTTTTTTTTTTTTTTTTTTTTTTTTTTTTTTTTTTTTTTTTTTTTTTTTTTTTTTTTTTTTTTTTTTTTTTTTTTTTTTTTTTTTTTTTTTTTTTTTTTTTTTTTTTTTTTTTTTTTTTTTTTTTTTTTTTTTTTTTTTTTTTTTTTTTTTTTTTTTTTTTTTTTTTTTTTTTTTTTTTTTTTTTTTTTTTTTTTTTTTTTTTTTTTTTTTTTTTTTTGTTTTTTTTTTTTTTTTTTTTTTTTTTTTTTTTTTTTTTTTTTTTTTTTTTTTTTTTTTTTTTTTTTTTTTTTTTTTTTTTTTTTTTTTTTTTTTTTTTTTTTTTTTTTTTTTTTTTTTTTTTTTTTTTTTTTTTTTTTTTTTTTTTTTGTTTTTTTTTTTTTTTTTTTTTTTTTTTTTTTTTTTTTTTTTTTTTTTTTTTTTTTTTTTTTTTTTTTTTTTTTTTTTTTTTTTTTTTTTTTTTTTTTTTTTTTTTTTTTTTTTTTTTTTTTTTTTTTTTTTTTTTTTTTTTTTTTTTTTTTTTTTTTTTTTTTTTTTTTTTTTTTTTTTTTTTTTTTTTTTTTTTTTTTTTTTTTTTTTTTTTTTTTTTTTTTTTTTTTTTTTTTTTTTTTTTTTTTTTTTTTTTTTTTTTTTTTTTTTTTTTTTTTTTTTTTTTTTTTTTTTTTTTTTTTTTTTTTTTTTTTTTTTTTTTTTTTTTTTTTTTTTTTTTTTTTTTTTTTTTTTTTTTTGTTTTTTTTTTTTTTTTTTTTTTTTTTTTTTTTTTTTTTTTTTTTTTTTTTTTTTTTTTTTTTTTTTTTTTTTTTTTTTTTTTTTTTTTTTTTTTTTTTTTTTTTTTTTTTTTTTTTTTTTTTTTTTTTTTTTTTTTTTTTTTTTTTTTTTTTTTTTTTTTTTTTTTTTTTTTTTTTTTTTTTTTTTTTTTTTTTTTTTTTTTTTTTTTTTTTTTTTTTTTTTTTTTTTTTTTTTTTTTTTTTTTTTTTTTTTTTTTTTTTTTTTTTTTTTTTTTTTTTTTTTTTTTTTTTTTTTTTTTTTTTTTTTTTTTTTTTTTTTTTTTTTTTTTTTTTTTTTTTTTTTTTTTTTTTTTTTTTTTTTTTTTTTTTTTTTTTTTTTTTTTTTTTTTTTTTTTTTTTTTTTTTTTTTTTTTTTTTTTTTTTTTTTTTTTTTTTTTTTTTTTTTTTTTTTTTTTTTTTTTTTTTTTTTTTTTTTTTTTTTTTTTTTTTTTTTTTTTTTTTTTTTTTTTTTTTTTTTTTTTTTTTTTTTTTTGTTTTTTTTTTTTTTTTTTTTTTTTTTTTTTTTTTTTTTTTTTTTTTTTTTTTTTTTTTTTTTTTTTTTTTTTTTTTTTTTTTTTTTTTTTTTTTTTTTTTTTTTTTTTTTTTTTTTTTTTTTTTTTTTTTTTTTTTTTTTTTTTTTTTTTTTTTTTTTTTTTTTTTTTTTTTTTTTTTTTTTTTTTTTTTTTTTTTTTTTTTTTTTTTTTTTTTTTTTTTTTTTTTTTTTTTTTTTTTTTTTTTTTTTTTTTTTTTTTTTTTTTTTTTTTTTTTTTTTTTTTTTTTTTTTTTTTTTTTTTTTTTTTTTTTTTTTTTTTTTTTTTTTTTTTTTTTTTTTTTTTTTTTTTTTTTTTTTTTTTTTTTTTTTTTTTTTTTTTTTTTTTTTTTTTTTTTTTTTTTTTTTTTTTTTTTTTTTTTTTTTTTTTTTTTTTTTTTTTTTTTTTTTTTTTTTTTTGTTTTTTTTTTTTTTTTTTTTTTTTTTTTTTTTTTTTTTTTTTTTTTTTTTTTTTTTTTTTTTTTTTTTTTTTTTTTTTTTTTTTTTTTTTTTTTTTTTTTTTTTTTTTTTTTTTTTTTTTTTTTTTTTTTTTTTTTTTTTTTTTTTTTTTTTTTTTTTTTGTTTTTTTTTTTTTTTTTTTTTTTTTTTTTTTTTTTTTTTTTTTTTTTTTTTTTTTTTTTTTTTTTTTTTTTTTTTTTTTTTTTTTTTTTTTTTTTTTTTTTTTTTTTTGTTTTTTTTTTTTTTTTTTTTTTTTTTTTTTTTTTTTTTTTTTTTTTTTTTTTTTTTTTTTTTTTTTTTTTTTTTTTTTTTTTTTTTTTTTTTTTTTTTTTTTTTTTTTTTTTTTTTTTTTTTTTTTTTTTTTTTTTTTTTTTTTTTTTTTTTTTTTTTTTTTTTTTTTTTTTTTTTTTTTTTTTTTTTTTTTTTTTTTTTTTTTTTTTTTTTTTTTTTTTTTTTTTTTTTTTTTTTTTTTTTTTTTTTTTTTTTTTTTTTTTTTTTTTTTTTTTTTTTTTTTTTTTTTTTTTTTTTTTTTTTTTTTTTTTTTTTTTTTTTGTTTTTTTTTTTTTTTTTTTTTTTTTTTTTTTTTTGTTTTTTTTTTTTTTTTTTTTTTTTTTTTTTTTTTTTTTTTTTTTTTTTTTTTTTTTTTTTTTTTTTTTTTTTTTTTTTTTTTTTTTTTTTTTTTTTTTTTTTTTTTTTTTTTTTTTTTTTTTTTTTTTTTTTTTTTTTTTTTTTTTTTTTTTTTTTTTTTTTTTTTTTTTTTTTTTTTTTTTTTTTTTTTTTTTTTTTTTTTTTTTTTTTTGTTTTTTTTTTTTTTTTTTTTTTTTTTTTTTTTTTTTTTTTTTTTTTTTTTTTTTTTTTTTTTTTTTTTTTTTTTTTTTTTTTTTTTTTTTTTTTTTTTTTTTTTTTTTTTTTTTTTTTTTTTTTTTTTTTTTTTTTTTTTTTTTTTTTTTTTTTTTTTTTTTTTTTTTTTTTTTTTTTTTTTTTTTTTTTTTTTTTTTTTTTTTTTTTTTTTTTTTTTTTTTTTTTTTTTTTTTTTTTTTTTTTTTTTTTTTTTTTTTTTTTTTTTTTTTTTTTGTTTTTTTTTTTTTTTTTTTTTTTTTTTTTTTTTTTTTTTTTTTTTTTTTTTTTTTTTTTTTTTTTTTTTTTTTTTTTTTTTTTTTTTTTTTTTTTTTTTTTTTTTTTTTTTTTTTTTTTTTTTTTTTTTTTTTTTTTTTTTTTTTTTTTTTTTTTTTTTTTTTTTTTTTTTTTTTTTTTTTTTTTTTTTTTTTTTTTTTTTTTTTTTTTTTTTTTTTTTTTTTTTTTTTTTTTTTTTTTTTTTTTTTTTTTTTTTTTTTTTTTTTTTTTTTTTTTTTTTTTTTTTTTTTTTTTTTTTTTTTTTTTTTTTTTTTTTTTTTTTTTTTTTTTTTTTTTTTTTTTTTTTTTTTTTTTTTTTTTTTTTTTTTTTTTTTTTTTTTTTTTTTTTTTTTTTTTTTTTTTTTTTTTTTTTTTTTTTTTTTTTTTTTTTTTTTTTTTTTTTTTTTTTTTTTTTTTTTTTTTTTTTTTTTTTTTTTTTTGTTTTTTTTTTTTTTTTTTTTTTTTTTTTTGTTTTTTTTTTTTTTTTTTTTTTTTTTTTTTTTTTTTTTTTTTTTTTTTTTTTTTTTTTTTTTTTTTTTTTTTTTTTTTTTTTTTTTTTTTTTTTTTTTTTTTTTTTTTTTTTTTTTTTTTTTTTTTTTTTTTTTTTTTTTTTTTTTTTTTTTTTTTTTTTTTTTTTTTTTTTTTTTTTTTTTTTTTTTTTTTTTTTTTTTTTTTTTTTTTTTTTTTTTTTTTTTTTTTTTTTTTTTTTTTTTTTTTTTTTTTTTTTTTTTTTTTTTTTTTTTTTTTTTTTTTTTTTTTTTTTTTTTTTTTTTTTTTTTTTTTTTTTTTTTTTTTTTTTTTTTTTTTTTTTTTTTTTTTTTTTTTTTTTTTTTTTTTTTTTTTTTTTTTTTTTTTTTTTTTTTTTTTTTTTTTTTTTTTTTTTTTTTTTTTTTTTTTTTTTTTTTTTTTTTTTTTTTTTTTTTGTTTTTTTTTTTTTTTTTTTTTTTTTTTTTTTTTTTTTTTTTTTTTTTTTTTTTTTTTTTTTTTTTTTTTTTTTTTTTTTTTTTTTTTTTTTTTTTTTTTTTTTTTTTTTTTTTTTTTTTTTTTTTTTTTTTTTTTTTTTTTTTTTTTTTTTTTTTTTTTTTTTTTTTTTTTTTTTTTTTTTTTTTTTTTTTTTTTTTTTTTTTTTTTTTTTTTTTTTTTTTTTTTTTTTTTTTTTTTTTTTTTTTTTTTTTTTTGTTTTTTTTTTTTTTTTTTTTTTTTTTTTTTTTTTTTTTTTTTTTTTTTTTTTTTTTTTTTTTTTTTTTTTTTTTTTTTTTTTTGTTTTTTTTTTTTTTTTTTTTTTTTTTTTTTTTTTTTTTTTTTTTTTTTTTTTTTTTTTTTTTTTTTTTTTTTTTTTTTTTTTTTTTTTTTTTTTTTTTTTTTTTTTTTTTTTTTTTTTTTTTTTTTTTTTTTTTTTTTTTTTTTTTTTTTTTTTTTTTTTTTTTTTTTTTTTTTTTTTTTTTTTTTTTTTTTTTTTTTTTTTTTTTTTTTTTTTTTTTTTTTTTTTTTTTTTTTTTTTTTTTTTTTTTTTTTTGTTTTTTTTTTTTTTTTTTTTTTTTTTTTTTTTTTTTTTTTTTTTTTTTTTTTTTTTTTTTTTTTTTTTTTTTTTTTTTTTTTTTTTTTTTTTTTTTTTTTTTTTTTTTTTTTTTTTTTTTTTTTTTTTTTTTTTTTTTTTTTTTTTTTTTTTTTTTTTTTTTTTTTTTTTTTTTTTTTTTTTTTTTTTTTTTTTTTTTTTTTTTTTTTTTTTTTTTTTTTTTTTTTTTTTTTTTTTTTTTTTTTTTTTTTTTTTTTTTTTTTTTTGTTTTTTTTTTTTTTTTTTTTTTTTTTTTTTTTTTTTTTTTTTTTTTTTTTTTTTTTTTTTTTTTTTTTTTTTTTTTTTTTTTTTTTTTTTTTTTTTTTTTTTTTTTTTTTTTTTTTTTTTTTTTTTTTTTTTTTTTTTTTTTTTTTTTTTTTTTTTTTTTTTTTTTTTTTTTTTTTTTTTTTTTTTTTTTTTTTTTTTTTTTTTTTTTTTTTTTTTTTTTTTTTTTTTTTTTTTTTTTTTTTTTTTTTTTTTTTTTTTTTTTTTTTTTTTTTTTTTTTTTTTTTTTTTTTTTTTTTTTTTTGTTTTTTTTTTTTTTTTTTTTTTTTTTTTTTTTTTTTTTTTTTTTTTTTTTTTTTTTTTTTTTTTTTTTTTTTTTTTTTTTTTTTTTTTTTTTTTTTTTTTTTTTTTTTTTTTTTTTTTTTTTTTTTTTTTTTTTTTTTTTTTTTTTTTTTTTTTTTTTTTTTTTTTTTTTTTTTTTTTTTTTTTTTTTTTTTTTTTTTTTTTTTTTTTTTTTTTTTTTTTTTTTTTTTTTTTTTTTTTTTTTTTTTTTTTTTTTTTTTTTTTTTTTTTTTTTTTTTTTTTTTTTTTTTTTTTTTTTTTTTTTTTTTTTTTTTTTTTTTTTTTTTTTTTTTTTTTTTTTTTTTTTTTTTTTTTTTTTTTTTTTTTTTTTTTTTTTTTTTTTTTTTTTTTTTTTTTTTTTTTTTTTTTTTTTTTTTTTGTTTTTTTTTTTTTTTTTTTTTTTTTTTTTTTTTTTTTTTTTTTTTTTTTTTTTTTTTTTTTTTTTTTTTTTTTTTTTTTTTTTTTTTTTTTTTTTTTTTTTTTTTTTTTTTTTTTTTTTTTTTTTTTTTTTTTTTTTTTTTTTTTTTTTTTTTTTTTTTTTTTTTTTTTTTTTTTTTTTTTTTTTTTTTTTTTTTTTTTTTTTTTTTTTTTTTTTTTTTTTTTTTTTTTTTTTTTTTTTTTTTTTTTTTTTTTTTTTTTTTTTTTTTTTTTTTTTTTTTTTTTTTTTTTTTTTTTTTTTTTTTTTTTTTTTTTTTTTTTTTTTTTTTTTTTTTTTTTTTTTTTTTTTTTTTTTTTTTTTTTTTTTTTTTTTTTTTTTTTTTTTTTTTTTTTTTTTTTTTTTTTTTTTTTTTTTTTTTTTTTTTTTTTTTTTTTTTTTTTTTTTTTTTTTTTTTTTTTTTTTTTTTTTTTTTTTTTTTTTTTTTTTTTTTTTTTTTTTTTTTTTTTTTTTTTTTTTTTTTTTTTTTTTTTTTTTTTTTTTTTTTTTTTTTTTTTTTTTTTTTTTTTTTTTTTTTTTTTTTTTTTTTTTTTTTTTTTTTTTTTTTTTTTTTTTTTTTTTTTTTTTTTTTTTTTTTTTTTTTTTTTTTTTTTTTTTTTTTTTTTTTTTTTTTTTTTTTTTTTTTTTTTTTTTTTTTTTTTTTTTTTTTTTTTTTTTTTTTTTTTTTTTTTTTTTTTTTTTTTTTTTTTTTTTTTTTTTTTTTTTTTTTTTTTTTTTTTTTTTTTTTTTTTTTTTTTTTTTTTGTTTTTTTTTTTTTTTTTTTTTTTTTTTTTTTTTTTTTTTTTTTTTTTTTTTTTTTTTTTTTTTTTTTTTTTTTTTTTTTTTTTTTTTTTTTTTTTTTTTTTTTTTTTTTTTTTTTTTTTTTTTTTTTTTTTTTTTTTTTTTTTTTTTTTTTTTTTTTTTTTTTTTTTTTTTTTGTTTTTTTTTTTTTTTTTTTTTTTTTTTTTTTTTTTTTTTTTTTTTTTTTTTTTTTTTTTTTTTTTTTTTTTTTTTTTTTTTTTTTTTTTTTTTTTTTTTTTTTTTTTTTTTTTTTTTTTTTTTTTTTTTTTTTTTTTTTTTTTTTTTTTTTTTTTTTTTTTTTTTTTTTTTTTTTTTTTTTTTTTTTTTTTTTTTTTTTTTTTTTTTTTTTTTTTTTTTTTTTTTTTTTTTTTTTTTTTTTTTTTTTTTTTTTTTTTTTTTTTTTTTTTTTTTTTTTTTTTTTTTTTTTTTTTTTTTTTTTTTTTTTTTTTTTTTTTTTTTTTTTTTTTTTTTTTTTTTTTTTTTTTTTTTTTTTTTTTTTTTTTTTTTTTTTTTTTTTTTTTTTTTTTTTTTTTTTTTTTTTTTTTTTTTTTTTTTTTTTTTTTTTTTTTTTTTTTTTTTTTTTTTTTTTTTTTTTTTTTTTTTTTTTTTTTTTTTTTTTTTTTTTTTTTTTTTTTTTTTTTTTTTTTTTTTTTTTTTTTTTTTTTTTTTTTTTTTTTTTTTTTTTTTTTTTTTTTTTTTTTTTTTTTTTTTTTTTTTTTTTTTTTTTTTTTTTTTTTTTTTTTTTTTTTTTTTTTTTTTTTTTTTTTTTTTTTTTTTTTTTTTTTTTTTTTTTTTTTTTTTTTTTTTTTTTTTTTTTTTTTTTTTTTTTTTTTTTTTTGTTTTTTTTTTTTTTTTTTTTTTTTTTTTTTTTTTTTTTTTTTTTTTTTTTTTTTTTTTTTTTTTTTTTTTTTTTTTTTTTTTTTTTTTTTTTTTTTTTTTTTTTTTTTTTTTTTTTTTTTTTTTTTTTTTTTTTTTTTTTTTTTTTTTTTTTTTTTTTTTTTTTTTTTTTTTTTTTTTTTTTTTTTTTTTTTTTTTTTTTTTTTTTTTTTTTTTTTTTTTTTTTTTTTTTTTTTTTTTTTTTTTTTTTTTTTTTTTTTTGTTTTTTTTTTTTTTTTTTTTTTTTTTTTTTTTTTTTTTTTTTTTTTTTTTTTTTTTTTTTTTTTTTTTTTTTTTTTTTTTTTTTTTTTTTTTTTTTTTTTTTTTTTTTTTTTTTTTTTTTTTTTTTTTTTTTTTTTTTTTTTTTTTTTTTTTTTTTTTTTTTTTTTTTTTTTTTTTTTTTTTTTTTTTTTTTTTTTTTTTTTTTTTTTTTTTTTTTTTTTTTTTTTTTTTTTTTTTTTTTTTTTTTTTTTTTTTTTTTTTTTTTTTTTTTTTTTTTTTTTTTTTTTTTTTTTTTTTTTTTTTTTTTTTTTTTTTTTTTTTTTTTTTTTTTTTTTTTTTTTTTTTTTTTTTTTTTTTTTTTTTTTTTTTTTTTTTTTTTTTTTTTTTTTTTTTTTTTTTTTTTTTTTTTTTTTTTTTTTTTTTTTTTTTTTTTTTTTTTTTTTTTTTTTTTTTTTTTTTTTTTTTTTTTTTTTTTTTTTTTTTTTTTTTTTTTTTTTTTTTTTTTTTTTTTTTTTTTTTTTTTTTTTTTTTTTTTTTTGTTTTTTTTTTTTTTTTTTTTTTTTTTTTTTTTTTTTTTTTTTTTTTTTTTTTTTTTTTTTTTTTTTTTTTTTTTTTTTTTTTTTTTTTTTTTTTTTTTTTTTTTTTTTTTTTTTTTTTTTTTTTTTTTTTTTTTTTTTTTTTTTTTTTTTTTTTTTTTTTTTTTTTTTTTTTTTTTTTTTTTTTTTTTTTTTTTTTTTTTTTTTTTTTTTTTTTTTTTTTTTTTTTTTTTTTTTTTTTTTTTTTTTTTTTTTTTTTGTTTTTTTTTTTTTTTTTTTTTTTTTTTTTTTTTTTTTTTTTTTTTTTTTTTTTTTTTTTTTTTTTTTTTTTTTTTTTTTTTTTTTTTTTTTTTTTTTTTTTTTTTTTTTTTTTTTTTTTTTTTTTTTTTTTTTTTTTTTTTTTTTTTTTTTTTTTTTTTTTTTTTTTTTTTTTTTTTTTTTTTTTTTTTTTTTTTTTTTTTTTTTTTTTTTTTTTTTTTTTTTTTTTTTTTTTTTTTTTTTTTTTTTTTTTTTTTTTTTTTTTTTTTTTTTTTTTTTTTTTTTTTTTTTTTTTTTTTTTTTTTTTTTTTTTTTTTTTTTTTTTTGTTTTTTTTTTTTTTTTTTTTTTTTTTTTTTTTTTTTTTTTTTTTTTTTTTTTTTTTTTTTTTTTTTTTTTTTTTTTTTTTTTTTTTTTTTTTTTTTTTTTTTTTTTTTTTTTTTTTTTTTTTTTTTTTTTTTTTTGTTTTTTTTTTTTTTTTTTTTTTTTTTTTTTTTTTTTTTTTTTTTTTTTTTTTTTTTTTTTTTTTTTTTTTTTTTTTTTTTTTTTTTTTTTTTTTTTTTTTTTTTTTTTTTTTTTTTTTTTTTTTTTTTTTTTTTTTTTTTTTTTTTTTTTTTTTTTTTTTTTTTGTTTTTTTTTTTTTTTTTTTTTTTTTTTTTTTTTTTTTTTTTTTTTTTTTTTTTTTTTTTTTTTTTTTTTTTTTTTTTTTTTTTTTTTTTTTTTTTTTTTTTTTTTTTTTTTTTTTTTTTTTTTTTTTTTTTTTTTTTTTTTTTTTTTTTTTTTTTTTTTTTTTTTTTTTTTTTTTTTTTTTTTTTTTTTTTTTTTTTTTTTTTTTTTTTTTTTTTTTTTTTTTTTTTTTTTTTTTTTTTTTTTTTTTTTTTTTTTTTTTTTTTTTTTTTTTTTTTTTTTTTTTTTTTTTTTTTTTTTTTTTTTTTTTTTTTTTTTTTTTTTTTTTTTTTTTTTTTTTTTTTTTTTTTTTTTTTTTTTTTTTTTTTTTTTTTTTTTTTTTTTTTTTTTTTTTTTTTTTTTTTTTTTTTTTTTTTTTTTTTTTTTTTTTTTTTTTTTTTTTTTTTTTTTTTTTTTTTTTTTTTTTTTTTTTTTTTTTTTTTTTTTTTTTTTTTTTTTTTTTTTTTTTTTTTTTTTTTTTTTTTTTTTTTTTTTTTTTTTTTTTTTTTTTTTTTTTTTTTTTTTTTTTTTTTTTTTTTTTTTTTTTTGTTTTTTTTTTTTTTTTTTTTGTTTTTTTTTTTTTTTTTTTTTTTTTTTTTTTTTTTTTTTTTTTTTTTTTTTTTTTTTTTTTTTTTTTTTTTTTTTTTTTTTTTTTTTTTTTTTTTTTTTTTTTTTTTTTTTTTTTTTTTTTTTTTTTTTTTTTTTTTTTTTTTTTTTTTTTTTTTTTTTTTTTTTTTTTTTTTTTTTTTTTTTTTTTTTTTTTTTTTTTTTTTTTTTTTTTGTTTTTTTTTTTTTTTTTTTTTTTTTTTTTTTTTTTTTTTTTTTTTTTTTTTTTTTTTTTGTTTTTTTTTTTTTTTTTTTTTTTTTTTTTTTTTTTTTTTTTTTTTTTTTTTTTTTTTTTTTTTTTTTTTTTTTTTTTTTTTTTTTTTTTTTTTTTTTTTTTTTTTTTTTTTTTTTTTTTTTTTTTTTTTTTTTTTTTTTTTTTTTTTTTTTTTTTTGTTTTTTTTTTTTTTTTTTTTTTTTTTTTTTTTTTTTTTTTTTTTTTTTTTTTTTTTTTTTTTTTTTTTTTTTTTTTTTTTTTTTTTTTTTTTTTTTTTTTTTTTTTTTTTTTTTTTTTTTTTTTTTTTTTTTTTTTTTTTTTTTTTTTTTTTTTTTTTTTTTTTTTTTTTTTTTTTTTTTTTTTTTTTTTTTTTTTTTTTTTTTTTTTTTTTTTTTTTTTTTTTTTTTTTTTTTTTTTTTTTTTTTTTTTTTTTTTTTTTTTTTTTTTTTTTTTTTTTTTTTTTTTTTTTTTTTTTTTTTTTTTTTTTTTTTTTTTTTTTTTTTTTTTTTTTTTTTTTTTTTTTTTTTTTTTTTTTTTTTTTTTTTTTTTTTTTTTTTTTTTTTTTTTTTTTTTTTTTTTTTTTTTTTTTTTTTTTTTTTTTTTTTTTTTTTTTTTTTTTTTTTTTTTTTTTTTTTTTTTTTTTTTTTTTTTTTTTTTTTTTTTTTTTTTTTTTTTTTTTTTTTTTTTTTTTTTTTTTTTTTTTTTTTTTTTTTTTTTTTTTTTTTTTTTTTTTTTTTTTTTTTTTTTTTTTTTTTTTTTTTTTTTTTTTTTTTTTTTTTTTTTTTTTTTTTTTTTTTTTTTTTTTTTTTTTTTTTTTTTTTTTTTTTTTTTTTTTTTTTTTTTTTTTTTTTTTTTTTTTTTTTTTTTTTTTTTTTTTTTTTTTTTTTTTTTTTTTTTTTTTTTTTTTTTTTTTTTTTTTTTTTTTTTTTTTTTTTTTTTTTTTTTTTTTTTTTTGTTTTTTTTTTTTTTTTTTTTTTTTTTTTTTTTTTTTTTTTTTTTTTTTTTTTTTTTTTTTTTTTTTTTTTTTTTTTTTTTTTTTTTTTTTTTTTTTTTTTTTTTTTTTTTTTTTTTTTTTTTTTTTTTTTTTTTTTTTTTTTTTTTTTTTTTTTTTTTTTTTTTTTTTTTTTTTTTTTTTTTTTTTTTTTTTTTTTTTTTTTTTTTTTTTTTTTTTTTTTTTTTTTTTTTTTTTTTTTTTTTTTTTTTTTTTTTTTTTTTTTTTTTTTTTTTTTTTTTTTTTTTTTTTTTTTTTTTTTTTTTTTTTTTTTTTTTTTTTTTTTTTTTTTTTTTTTTTTTTTTTTTTTTTTTTTTTTTTTTTTTTTTTTTTTTTTTTTTTTTTTTTTTTTTTTTTTTTTTTTTTTTTTTTTTTTTTTTTTTTTTTGTTTTTTTTTTTTTTTTTTTTTTTTTTTTTTTTTTTTTTTTTTTTTTTTTTTTTTTTTTTTTTTTTTTTTTTTTTTTTTTTTTTTTTTTTTTTTTTTTTTTTTTTTTTTTTTTTTTTTTTTTTTTTTTTTTTTTTTTTTTTTTTTTTTTTTTTTTTTTTTTTTTTTTTTTTTTTTTTTTTTTTTTTTTTTTTTTTTTTTTTTTTTTTTTTTTTTTTGTTTTTTTTTTTTTTTTTTTTTTTTTTTTTTTTTTTTTTTTTTTTTTTTTTTTTTTTTTTTTTTTTTTTTTTTTTTTTTTTTTTTTTTTTTTTTTTTTTTTTTTTTTTTTTTTTTTTTTTTTTTTTTTTTTTTTTTTTTTTTTTTTTTTTTTTTTTTTTTTTTTTTTTTTTTTTTTTTTTTTTTTTTTTTTTTTTTTTTTTTTTTTTTTTTTTTTTTTTTTTTTTTTTTTTTTTTTTTTTTTTTTTTTTTTTTTTTTTTTTTTTTTTTTTTTTTTTTTTTTTTTTTTTTTTTTTTTTTTTTTTTTTTTTTTTTTTTTTTTTTTTTTTTTTTTTTTTTTTTTTTTTTTTTTTTTTTTTTTTTTTTTTTTTTTTTTTTTTTTTTTTTTTTTTTTTTTTTTTTTTTTTTTTTTTTTTTTTTTTTTTTTTTTTTTTTTTTTTTTTTTTTTTTTTTTTTTTTTTTTTTTTTTTTTTTTTTTTTTTTTTTTTTTTTTTTTTTTTTTTTTTTTTTTTTTTTTTTTTTTTTTTTTTTTTTTTTTTTTTTTTTTTTTTTTTTTTTTTTTTTTTTTTTTTTTTTTTTTTTTTTTTTTTTTTTTTTTTTTTTTTTTTTTTTTTTTTTTTTTTTTTTTTTTTTTTTTTTTTTTTTTTTTTTTTTTTTTTTTTTTTTTTTTTTTTTTTTTTTTTTGTTTTTTTTTTTTTTTTTTTTTTTTTTTTTTTTTTTTTTTTTTTTTTTTTTTTTTTTTTTTTTTTTTTTTTTTTTTTTTTTTTTTTTTTTTTTTTTTTTTTTTTTTTTTTTTTTTTTTTTTTTTTTTTTTTTTTTTTTTTTTTTTTTTTTTTTTTTTTTTTTTTTTTTTTTTTTTTTTTTTTTTTTTTTTTTTTTTTTTTTTTTTTTTTTTTTTTTTTTTTTTTTTTTTTTTTTTTTTTTTTTTTTTTTTTTTTTTTTTTTTTTTTTTTTTTTTTTTTTTTTTTTTTTTTTTTTTTTTTTTTTTTTTTTTTTTTTTTTTTTTTTTTTTTTTTTTTTTTTTTTTTTTTTTTTTTTTTTTTTTTTTTTTTTTTTTTTTTTTTTTTTTTTTTTTTTTTTTTTTTTTTTTTTTTTTTTTTTTTTTTTTTTTTTTTTTTTTTTTTTTTTTTTTTTTTTTTTTTGTTTTTTTTTTTTTTTTTTTTTTTTTTTTTTTTTTTTTTTTTTTTTTTTTTTTTTTTTTTTTTTTTTTTTTTTTTTTTTTTTTTTTTTTTTTTTTTTTTTTTTTTTTTTTTTTTTTTTTTTTTTTTTTTTTTTTTTTTTTTTTTTTTTTTTTTTTTTTTTTTTTTTTTTTTTTTTTTTTTTTTTTTTTTTTTTTTTTTTTTTTTTTTTTTTTTTTTTTTTTTTTTTTTTTTTTTTTTTTTTTTTTTTTTTTTTTTTTTTTTTTTTTTTTTTTTTTTTTTTTTTTTTTTTTTTTTTTTTTTTTTTTTTTTTTTTTTTTTTTTTTTTTTTTTTTTTTTTTTTTTTTTTTTTTTTTTTTTTTTTTTTTTTTTTTTTTTTTTTTTTTTTTTTTTTTTTTTTTTTTTTTTTTTTTTTTTTTTTTTTTTTTTTTTTTTTTTTTTTTTTTTTTTTTTTTTTTTTTTTTTTTTTTTTTTTTTTTTTTTTTTTTTTTTTTTTTTTTTTTTTTTTTTTTTTTTTTTTTTTTTTTTTTTTTTTTTTTTTTTTTTTTTTTTTTTTTTTTTTTTTTTTTTTTTTTTTTTTTTTTTTTTTTTTTTTTTTTTTTTTTTTTTTTTTTTTTTTTTTTTTTTTTTTTTTTTTTTTTTTTTTTTTTTTTTTTTTTTTTTTTTTTTTTTTTTTTTTTTTTTTTTTTTTTTTTTTTTTTTTTTTTTTTTTTTTTTTTTTTTTTTTTTTTTTTTTTTTTTTTTTTTTTTTTTTTTTTTTTTTTTTTTTTTTTTTTTTTTTTTTTTTTTTTTTTTTTTTTTTTTTTTTTTTTTTTTTTTTTTTTTTTTTTTTTTTTTTTTTTTTTTTTTTTTTTTTTTTTTTTTTTTTTTTTTTTTTTTTTTTTTTTTTTTTTTTTTTTTTTTTTTTTTTTTTTTTTTTTTTTTTTTTTTTTTTTTTTTTTTTTTTTTTTTTGTTTTTTTTTTTTTTTTTTTTTTTTTTTTTTTTTTTTTTTTTTTTTTTTTTTTTTTTTTTTTTTTTTTTTTTTTTTTTTTTTTTTTTTTTTTTTTTTTTTTTTTTTTTTTTGTTTTTTTTTTTTTTTTTTTTTTTTTTTTTTTTTTTTTTTTTTTTTTTTTTTTTTTTTTTTTTTTTTTTTTTTTTTTTTTTTTTTTTTTTTTTTTTTTTTTTTTTTTTTTTTTTTTTTTTTTTTTTTTTTTTTTTTTTTTTTTTTTTTTTTTTTTTTTTTTTTTTTTTTTTTTTTTTTTTTTTTTTTTTTTTTTTTTTTTTTTTTTTTTTTTTTTTTTTTTTTTTTTTTTTTTTTTTTTTTTTTTTTTTTTTTTTTTTTTTTTTTTTTTTTTTTTTTTTTTTTTTTTTTTTTTTTTTTTTTTTTTTTTTTTTTTTTTTTTTTTTTTTTTTTTTTTTTTTTTTTTTTTTTTTTTTTTTTTTTTTTTTTTTTTTTTTTTTTTTTTTTTTTTTTTTTTTTTTTTTTTTTTTTTTTTTTTTTTTTTTTTTTTTTTTTTTTTTTTTTTTTTTTTTTTTTTTTTTTTTTTTTTTTTTTTTTTTTTTTTTTTTTTTTTTTTTTTTTTTTTTTTTTTTTTTTTTTTTTTTTTTTTTTTTTTTTTTTTTTTTTTTTTTTTTTTTTTTTTTTTTTTTTTTTTTTTTTTTTTTTTTTTTTTTTTTTTTTTTTTTTTTTTTTTTTTTTTTTTTTTTTTTTTTTTTTTTTTTTTTTTTTTTTTTTTTTTTTTTTTTTTTTTTTTTTTTTTTTTTTTTTTTTTTTTTTTTTTTTTTTTTTTTTTTTTTTTTTTTTTTTTTTTTTTTTTTTTTTTTTTTTTTTTTTTTTTTTTTTTTTTTTTTTTTTTTTTTTTTTTTTTTTTTTTTTTTTTTTTTTTTTTTTTTTTTTTTTTTTTTTTTTTTTTTTTTTTTTTTTTTTTTTTTTTTTTTTTTTTTTTTTTTTTTTTTTTTTTTTTTTTTTTTTTTTTTTTTTTTTTTTTTTTTTTTTTTTTTTTTTTTTTTTTTTTTTTTTTTTTTTTTTTTTTTTTTTTTTTTTTTTTTTTTTTTTTTTTTTTTTTTTTTTTTTTTTTTTTTTTTTTTTTTTTTTTTTTTTTTTTTTTTTTTTTTTTTTTTTTTTTTTTTTTTTTTTTTTTTTTTTTTTTTTTTTTTTTTTTTTTTTTTTTTTTTTTTTTTTTTTTTTGTTTTTTTTTTTTTTTTTTTTTTTTTTTTTTTTTTTTTTTTTTTTTTTTTTTTTTTTTTTTTTTTTTTTTTTTTTTTTTTTTTTTTTTTTTTTTTTTTTTTTTTTTTTTTTTTTTTTTTTTTTTTTTTTTTTTTTTTTTTTTTTTTTTTTTTTTTTTTTTTTTTTTTTTTTTTTTTTTTTTTTTTTTTTTTTTTTTTTTTTTTTTTTTTTTTTTTTTTTTTTTTTTTTTTTTTTTTTTTTTTTTTTTTTTTTTTTTTTTTTTTTTTTTTTTTTTTTTTTTTTTTTTTTTTTTTTTTTTTTTTTTTTTTTTTTTTTTTTTTTTTTTTTTTTTTTTTTTTTTTTTTTTTTTTTTTTTTTTTTTTTTTTTTTTTTTTTTTTTTTTTTTTTTTTTTTTTTTTTTTTTTTTTTTTTTTTTTTTTTTTTTTTTTTTTTTTTTTTTTTTTTTTTTTTTTTTTTTTTTTTTTTTTTTTTTTTTTTTTTTTTTTTTTTTTTTTTTTTTTTTTTTTTTTTTTTTTTTTTTTTTTTTTTTTTTTTTTTTTTTTTTTTTTTTTTTTTTTTTTTTTTTTTTTTTTTTTTTTTTTTTTTTTTTTTTTTTTTTTTTTTTTTTTTTTTTTTTTTTTTTTTTTTTTTTTTTTTTTTTTTTTTTTTTTTTTTTTTTTTTTTTTTTTTTTTTTTTTTTTTTTTTTTTTTTTTTTTTTTTTTTTTTTTTTTTTTTTTTTTTTTTTTTTTTTTTTTTTTTTTTTTTTTTTTTTTTTTTTTTTTTTTTTTTTTTTTTTTTTTTTTTTTTTTTTTTTTTTTTTTTTTTTTTTTTTTTTTTTTTTTTTTTTTTTTTTTTTTTTTTTTTTTTTTTTTTTTTTTTTTTTTTTTTTTTTTTTTTTTTTTTTTTTTTTTTTTTTTTTTTTTTTTTTTTTTTTTTTTTTTTTTTTTTTTTTTTTTTTTTTTTTTTTTTTTTTTTTTTTTTTTTTTGTTTTTTTTTTTTTTTTTTTTTTTTTTTTTTTTTTTTTTTTTTTTTTTTTTTTTTTTTTTTTTTTTTTTTTTTTTTTTTTTTTTTTTTTTTTTTTTTTTTTTTTTTTTTTTTTTTTTTTTTTTTTTTTTTTTTTTTTTTTTTTTTTTTTTTTTTTTTTTTTTTTTTTTTTTTTTTTTTTTTTTTTTTTTTTTTTTTTTTTTTTTTTTTTTTTTTTTTTTTTTTTTTTTTTTTTTTTTTTTTTTTTTTTTTTTTTTTTTTTTTTTTTTTTTTTTTTTTTTTTTTTTTTTTTTTTTTTTTTTTTTTTTTTTTTTTTTTTTTTTTTTTTTTTTTTTTTTTTTTTTTTTTTTTTTTTTTTTTTTTTTTTTTTTTTTTTTTTTTTTTTTTTTTTTTTTTTTTGTTTTTTTTTTTTTTTTTTTTTTTTTTTTTTTTTTTTTTTTTTTTTTTTTTTTTTTTTTTTTTTTTTTTTTTTTTTTTTTTTTTTTTTTTTTTTTTTTTTTTTTTTTTTTTTTTTTTTTTTTTTTTTTTTTTTTTTTTTTTTTTTTTTTTTTTTTTTTTTTTTTTTTTTTTTTTTTTTTTTTTTTTTTTTTTTTTTTTTTTTTTTTTTTTTTTTTTTTTTTTTTTTTTTTTTTTTTTTTTTTTTTTTTTTTTTTTTTTTTTTTTTTTTTTTTTTTTTTTTTTTTTTTTTTTTTTTTTTTTTTTTTTTTTTTTTTTTTTTTTTTTTTTTTTTTTTTTTTTTTTTTTTTTTTTTTTTTTTTTTTTTTTTTTTTTTTTTTTTTTTTTTTTTTTTTTTTTTTTTTTTTTTTTTTTTTTTTTTTTTTTTTTTTTTTTTTTTTTTTTTTTTTTTTTTTTTTTTTTTTTTTTTTTTTTTTTTTTTTTTTTTTTTTTTTTTTTTTTTTTTTTTTTTTTTTTTTTTTTTTTTTTTTTTTTTTTTTTTTTTTTTTTTTTTTTTTTTTTTTTTTTTTTTTTTTTTTTTTTTTTTTTTTTTTTTTTTTTTTTTTTTTTTTTTTTTTTTTTTTTTTTTTTTTTTTTTTTTTTTTTTTTTTTTTTTTTTTTTTTTTTTTTTTTTTTTTTTTTTTTTTTTTTTTTTTTTTTTTTTTTTTTTTTTTTTTTTTTTTTTTTTTTTTTTTTTTTTTTTTTTTTTTTTTTTTTTTTTTTTTTTTTTTTTTTTTTTTTTTTTTTTTTTTTTTTTTTTTTTTTTTTTTTTTTTTTTTTTTTTTTTTTTTTTTTTTTTTTTTTTTTTTTTTTTTTTTTTTTTTTTTTTTTTTTTTTTTTTTTTTTTTTTTTTTTTTTTTTTTTTTTTTTTTTTTTTTTTTTTTTTTTTTTTTTTTTTTTTTTTTTTTTTTTTTTTTTTTTTTTTTTTTTTTTTTTTTTTTTTTTTTTTTTTTTTTTTTTTTTTTTTTTTTTTTTTTTTTTTTTTTTTTTTTTTTTTTTTTTTTTTTTTTTTTTTTTTTTTTTTTTTTTTTTTTTTTTTTTTTTTTTTTTTTTTTTTTTTTTTTTTTTTTTTTTTTTTTTTTTTTTTTTTTTTTTTTTTTTTTTTTTTTTTTTTTTTTTTTTTTTTTTTTTTTTTTTTTTTTTTTTTTTTTTTTTTTTTTTTTTTTTTTTTTTTTTTTTTTTTTTTTTTTTTTTTTTTTTTTTTTTTTTTTTTTTTTTTTTTTTTTTTTTTTTTTTTTTTTTTTTTTTTTTTTTTTTTTTTTTTTTTTTTTTTTTTTTTTTTTTTTTTTTTTTTTTTTTTTTTTTTTTTTTTTTTTTTTTTTTTTTTTTTTTTTTTTTTTTTTTTTTTTTTTTTTTTTTTTTTTTTTTTTTTTTTTTTTTTTTTTTTTTTTTGTTTTTTTTTTTTTTTTTTTTTTTTTTTTTTTTTTTTTTTTTTTTTTTTTTTTTTTTTTTTTTTTTTTTTTTTTTTTTTTTTTTTTTTTTTTTTTTTTTTTTTTTTTTTTTTTTTTTTTTTTTTTTTTTTTTTTTTTTTTTTTTTTTTTTTTTTTTTTTTTTTTTTTTTTTTTTTTTTTTTTTTTTTTTTTTTTTTTTTTTTTTTTTTTTTTTTTTTTTTTTTTTTTTTTTTTTTTTTTTTTTTTTTTTTTTTTTTTTTTTTTTTTTTTTTTTTTTTTTTTTTTTTTTTTTTTTTTTTTTTTTTTTTTTTTTTTTTTTTTTTTTTTTTTTTTTTTTTTTTTTTTTTTTTTTTTTTTTTTTTTTTTTTTTTTTTTTTTTTTTTTTTTTTTTTTTTTTTTTTTTTTTTTTTTTTTTTTTTTTTTTTTTTTTTTTTTTTTTTTTTTTTTTTTTTTTTTTTTTTTTTTTTTTTTTTTTTTTTTTTTTTTTTTTTTTTTTTTTTTTTTTTTTTTTTTTTTTTTTTTTTTTTTTTTTTTTTTTTTTTTTTTTTTTTTTTTTTTTTTTTTTTTTTTTTTTTTTTTTTTTTTTTTTTTTTTTTTTTTTTTTTTTTTTTTTTTTTTTTTTTTTTTTTTTTTTTTTTTTTTTTTTTTTTTTTTTTTTTTTTTTTTTTTTTTTTTTTTTTTTTTTTTTTTTTTTTTTTTTTTTTTTTTTTTTTTTTTTTTTTTTTTTTTTTTTTTTTTTTTTTTTTTTTTTTTTTTTTTTTTTTTTTTTTTTTTTTTTTTTTTTTTTTTTTTTTTTTTTTTTTTTTTTTTTTTTTTTTTTTTTTTTTTTTTTTTTTTTTTTTTTTTTTTTTTTTTTTTTTTTTTTTTTTTTTTTTTTTTTTTTTTTTTTTTTTTTTTTTTTTTTTTTTTTGTTTTTTTTTTTTTTTTTTTTTTTTTTTTTTTTTTTTTTTTTTTTTTTTTTTTTTTTTTTTTTTTTTTTTTTTTTTTTTTTTTTTTTTTTTTTTTTTTTTTTTTTTTTTTTTTTTTTTTTTTTTTTTTTTTTTTTTTTTTTTTTTTTTTTTTTTTTTTTTTTTTTTTTTTTTTTTTTTTTTTTTTTTTTTTTTTTTTTTTTTTTTTTTTTTTTTTTTTTTTTTTTTTTTTTTTTTTTTTTTTTTTTTTTTTTTTTTTTTTTTTTTTTTTTTTTTTTTTTTTTTTTTTTTTTTTTTTTTTTTTTTTTTTTTTTTTTTTTTTTTTTTTTTTTTTTTTTTTTTTTTTTTTTTTTTTTTTTTTTTTTTTTTTTTTTTTTTTTTTTTTTTTTTTTTTTTTTTTTTTTTTTTTTTTTTTTTTTTTTTTTTTTTTTTTTTTTTTTTTTTTTTTTTTTTTTTTTTTTTTTTTTTTTTTTTTTTGTTTTTTTTTTTTTTTTTTTTTTTTTTTTTTTTTTTTTTTTTTTTTTTTTTTTTTTTTTTTTTTTTTTTTTTTTTTTTTTTTTTTTTTTTTTTTTTTTTTTTTTTTTTTTTTTTTTTTTTTTTTTTTTTTTTTTTTTTTTTTTTTTTTTTTTTTTTTTTTTTTTTTTTTTTTTTTTTTTTTTTTTTTTTTTTTTTTTTTTTTTTTTTTTTTTTTTTTTTTTTTTTTTTTTTTTTTTTTTTTTTTTTTTTTTTTTTTTTTTTTTTTTTTTTTTTTTTTTTTTTTTTTTTTTTTTTTTTTTTTTTTTTTTTTTTTTTTTTTTTTTTTTTTTTTTTTTTTTTTTTTTTTTTTTTTTTTTTTTTTTTTTTTTTTTTTTTTTTTTTTTTTTTTTTTTTTTTTTTTTTTTTGTTTTTTTTTTTTTTTTTTTTTTTTTTTTTTTTTTTTTTTTTTTTTTTTTTTTTTTTTTTTTTTTTTTTTTTTTTTTTTTTTTTTTTTTTTTTTTTTTTTTTTTTTTTTTTTTTTTTTTTTTTTTTTTTTTTTTTTTTTTTTTTTTTTTTTTTTTTTTTTTTTTTTTTTTTTTTTTTTTTTTTTTTTTTTTTTTTTTTTTTTTTTTTTTTTTTTTTTTTTTTTTTTTTTTTTTTTTTTTTTTTTTTTTTTTTTTTTTTTTTTTTTTTTTTTTTTTTTTTTTTTTTTTTTTTTTTTTTTTTTTTTTTTTTTTTTTTTTTTTTTTTTTTTTTTTTTTTTTTTTTTTTTTTTTTTTTTTTTTTTTTTTTTTTTTTTTTTTTTTTTTTTTTTTTTTTTTTTTTTTTTTTTTTTTTTTTTTTTTTTTTTTTTTTTTTTTTTTTTTTTTTTTTTTTTTTTTTTTTTTTTTTTTTTTTTTTTTTTTTTTTTTTTTTTTTTTTTTTTTTTTTTTTTTTTTTTTTTTTTTTTTTTTTTTTTTTTTTTTTTTTTTTTTTTTTTTTTTTTTTTTTTTTTTTTTTTTTTTTTTTTTTTTTTTTTTTTTTTTTTTTTTTTTTTTTTTTTTTTTTTTTTTTTTTTTTTTTTTTTTTTTTTTTTTTTTTTTTTTTTTTTTTTTTTTTTTTTTTTTTTTTTTTTTTTTTTTTTTTTTTTTTTTTTTTTTTTTTTTTTTTTTTTTTTTTTTTTTTTTTTTTTTTTTTTTTTTTTTTTTTTTTTTTTTTTTTGTTTTTTTTTTTTTTTTTTTTTTTTTTTTTTTTTTTTTTTTTTTTTTTTTTTTTTTTTTTTTTTTTTTTTTTTTTTTTTTTTTTTTTTTTTTTTTTTTTTTTTTTTTTTTTTTTTTTTTTTTTTTTTTTTTTTTTTTTTTTTTTTTTTTTTTTTTTTTTTTTTTTTTTTTTTTTTTTTTTTTTTTTTTTTTTTTTTTTTTTTTTTTTTTTTTTTTTTTTTTTTTTTTTTTTTTTTTTTTTTTTTTTTTTTTTTTTTTTTTTTTTTTTTTTTTTTTTTTTTTTTTTTTTTTTTTTTTTTTTTTTTTTTTTTTTTTTTTTTTTTTTTTTTTTTTTTTTTTTTTTTTTTTTTTTTTTTTTTTTTTTTTTTTTTTTTTTTTTTTTTTTTTTTTTTTTTTTTTTTTTTTTTTTTTTTTTTTTTTTTTTTTTTTTTTTTTTTTTTTTTTTTTTTTTTTTTTTTTTTTTTTTTTTTTTTTTTTTTTTTTTTTTTTTTTTTTTTTTTTTTTTTTTTTTTTTTTTTTTTTTTTTTTTTTTTTTTTTTTTTTTTTTTTTTTTTTTTTTTTTTTTTTTTTTTTTTTTTTTTTTTTTTTTTTTTTTTTTTTTTTTTTTTTTTTTTTTTTTTTTTTTTTTTTTTTTTTTTTTTTTTTTTTTTTTTTTTTTTTTTTTTTTTTTTTTTTTTTTTTTTTTTTTTTTTTTTTTTTTTTTTTTTTTTTTTTTTTTTTTTTTTTTTTTTTTTTTTTTTTTTTTTTTTTTTTTTTTTTTTTTTTTTTTTTTTTTTTTTTTTTTTTTTTTTTTTTTTTTTTTTTTTTTTTTTTTTTTTTTTTTTTTTTTTTTTTTTTTTTTTTTTTTTTTTTTTTTTTTTTTTTTTTTTTTTTTTTTTTTTTTTTTTTTTTTTTTTTTTTTTTTTTTTTTTTTTTTTTTTTTTTTTTTTTTTTTTTTTTTTTTTTTTTTTTTTTTTTTTTTTTTTTTTTTTTTTTTTTTTTTTTTTTTTTTTTTTTTTTTTTTTTTTTTTTTTTTTTTTTTTTTTTTTTTTTTTTTTTTTTTTTTTTTTTTTTTTTTTTTTTTTTTTTTTTTTTTTTTTTTTTTTTTTTTTTTTTTTTTTTTTTTTTTTTTTTTTTTTTTTTTTTTTTTTTTTTTTTTTTTTTTTTTTTTTTTTTTTTTTTTTTTTTTTTTTTTTTTTTTTTTTTTTTTTTTTTTTTTTTTTTTTTTTTTTTTTTTTTTTTTTTTTTTTTTTTTTTTTTTTTTTTTTTTTTTTTTTTTTTTTTTTTTTTTTTTTTTTTTTTTTTTTTTTTTTTTTTTTTTTTTTTTTTTTTTTTTTTTTTTTTTTTTTTTTTTTTTTTTTTTTTTTTTTTTTTTTTTTTTTTTTTTTTTTTTTTTTTTTTTTTTTTTTTTTTTTTTTTTTTTTTTTTTTTTTTTTTTTTTTTTTTTTTTTTTTTTTTTTTTTTTTTTTTTTTTTTTTTTTTTTTTTTTTTTTTTTTTTTTTTTTTTTTTTTTTTTTTTTTTTTTTTTTTTTTTTTTTTTTTTTTTTTTTTTTTTTTTTTTTTTTTTTTTTTTTTTTTTTTTTTTTTTTTTTTTTTTTTTTTTTTTTTTTTTTTTTTTTTTTTTTTTTTTTTTTTTTTTTTTTTTTTTTTTTTTTTTTTTTTTTTTTTTTTTTTTTTTTTTTTTTTTTTTTTTTTTTTTTTTTTTTTTTTTTTTTTTTTTTTTTTTTTTTTTTTTTTTTTTTTTTTTTTTTTTTTTTTTTTTTTTTTTTTTTTTTTTTTTTTTTTTTTTTTTTTTTTTTTTTTTTTTTTTTTTTTTTTTTTTTTTTTTTTTTTTTTTTTTTTTTTTTTTTTTTTTTTTTTTTTTTTTTTTTTTTTTTTTTTTTTTGTTTTTTTTTTTTTTTTTTTTTTTTTTTTTTTTTTTTTTTTTTTTTTTTTTTTTTTTTTTTTTTTTTTTTTTTTTTTTTTTTTTTTTTTTTTTTTTTTTTTTTTTTTTTTTTTTTTTTTTTTTTTTTTTTTTTTTTTTTTTTTTTTTTTTTTTTTTTTTTTTTTTTTTTTTTTTTTTTTTTTTTTTTTTTTTTTTTTTTTTTTTTTTTTTTTTTTTTTTTTTTTTTTTTTTTTTTTTTTTTTTTTTTTTTTTTTTTTTTTTTTTTTTTTTTTTTTTTTTTTTTTTTTTTTTTTTTTTTTTTTTTTTTTTTTTTTTTTTTTTTTTTTTTTTTTTTTTTTTTTTTTTTTTTTTTTTTTTTTTTTTTTTTTTTTTTTTTTTTTTTTTTTTTTTTTTTTTTTTTTTTTTTTTTTTTTTTTTTTTTTTTTTTTTTTTTTTTTTTTTTTTTTTTTTTTTTTTTTTTTTTTTTTTTTTTTTTTTTTTTTTTTTTTTTTTTTTTTTTTTTTTTTTTTTTTTTTTTTTTTTTTTTTTTTTTTTTTTTTTTTTTTTTTTTTTTTTTTTTTTTTTTTTTTTTTTTTTTTTTTTTTTTTTTTTTTTTTTTTTTTTTTTTTTTTTTTTTTTTTTTTTTTTTTTTTTTTTTTTTTTTTTTTTTTTTTTTTTTTTTTTTTTTTTTTTTTTTTTTTTTTTTTTTTTTTTTTTTTTTTTTTTTTTTTTTTTTTTTTTTTTTTTTTTTTTTTTTTTTTTTTTTTTTTTTTTTTTTTTTTTTTTTTTTTTTTTTTTTTTTTTTTTTTTTTTTTTTTTTTTTTTTTTTTTTTTTTTTTTTTTTTTTTTTTTTTTTTTTTTTTTTTTTTTTTTTTTTTTTTTTTTTTTTTTTTTTTTTTTTTTTTTTTTTTTTTTTTTTTTTTTTTTTTTTTTTTTTTTTTTTTTTTTTTTTTTTTTTTTTTTTTTTTTTTTTTTTTTTTTTTTTTTTTTTTTTTTTTTTTTTTTTTTTTTTTTTTTTTTTTTTTTTTTTTTTTTTTTTTTTTTTTTTTTTTTTTTTTTTTTTTTTTTTTTTTTTTTTTTTTTTTTTTTTTTTTTTTTTTTTTTTTTTTTTTTTTTTTTTTTTTTTTTTTTTTTTTTTTTTTTTTTTTTTTTTTTTTTTTTTTTTTTTTTTTTTTTTTTTTTTTTTTTTTTTTTTTTTTTTTTTTTTTTTTTTTTTTTTTTTTTTTTTTTTTTTTTTTTTTTTTTTTTTTTTTTTTTTTTTTTTTTTTTTTTTTTTTTTTTTTTTTTTTTTTTTTTTTTTTTTTTTTTTTTTTTTTTTTTTTTTTTTTTTTTTTTTTTTTTTTTTTTTTTTTTTTTTTTTTTTTTTTTTTTTTTTTTTTTTTTTTTTTTTTTTTTTTTTTTTTTTTTTTTTTTTTTTTTTTTTTTTTTTTTTTTTTTTTTTTTTTTTTTTTTTTTTTTTTTTTTTTTTTTTTTTTTTTTTTTTTTTTTTTTTTTTTTTTTTTTTTTTTTTTTTTTTTTTTTTTTTTTTTTTTTTTTTTTTTTTTTTTTTTTTTTTTTTTTTTTTTTTTTTTTTTTTTTTTTTTTTTTTTTTTTTTTTTTTTTTTTTTTTTTTTTTTTTTTTTTTTTTTTTTTTTTTTTTTTTTTTTTTTTTTTTTTTTTTTTTTTTTTTTTTTTTTTTTTTTTTTTTTTTTTTTTTTTTTTTTTTTTTTTTTTTTTTTTTTTTTTTTTTTTTTTTTTTTTTTTTTTTTTTTTTTTTTTTTTTTTTTTTTTTTTTTTTTTTTTTTTTTTTTTTTTTTTTTTTTTTTTTTTTTTTTTTTTTTTTTTTTTTTTTTTTTTTTTTTTTTTTTTTTTTTTTTTTTTTTTTTTTTTTTTTTTTTTTTTTTTTTTTTTTTTTTTTTTTTTTTTTTTTTTTTTTTTTTTTTTTTTTTTTTTTTTTTTTTTTTTTTTTTTTTTTTTTTTTTTTTTTTTTTTTTTTTTTTTTTTTTTTTTTTTTTTTTTTTTTTTTTTTTTTTTTTTTTTTTTTTTTTTTTTTTTTTTTTTTTTTTTTTTTTTTTTTTTTTTTTTTTTTTTTTTTTTTTTTTTTTTTTTTTTTTTTTTTTTTTTTTTTTTTTTTTTTTTTTTTTTTTTTTTTTTTTTTTTTTTTTTTTTTTTTTTTTTTTTTTTTTTTTTTTTTTTTTTTTTTTTTTTTTTTTTTTTTTTTTTTTTTTTTTTTTTTTTTTTTTTTTTTTTTTTTTTTTTTTTTTTTTTTTTTTTTTTTTTTTTTTTTTTTTTTTTTTTTTTTTTTTTTTTTTTTTTTTTTTTTTTTTTTTTTTTTTTTTTTTTTTTTTTTTTTTTTTTTTTTTTTTTTTTTTTTTTTTTTTTTTTTTTTTTTTTTTTTTTTTTTTTTTTTTTTTTTTTTTTTTTTTTTTTTTTTTTTTTTTTTTTTTTTTTTTTTTTTTTTTTTTTTTTTTTTTTTTTTTTTTTTTTTTTTTTTTTTTTTTTTTTTTTTTTTTTTTTTTTTTTTTTTTTTTTTTTTTTTTTTTTTTTTTTTTTTTTTTTTTTTTTTTTTTTTTTTTTTTTTTTTTTTTTTTTTTTTTTTTTTTTTTTTTTTTTTTTTTTTTTTTTTTTTTTTTTTTTTTTTTTTTTTTTTTTTTTTTTTTTTTTTTTTTTTTTTTTTTTTTTTTTTTTTTTTTTTTTTTTTTTTTTTTTTTTTTTTTTTTTTTTTTTTTTTTTTTTTTTTTTTTTTTTTTTTTTTTTTTTTTTTTTTTTTTTTTTTTTTTTTTTTTTTTTTTTTTTTTTTTTTTTTTTTTTTTTTTTTTTTTTTTTTTTTTTTTTTTTTTTTTTTTTTTTTTTTTTTTTTTTTTTTTTTTTTTTTTTTTTTTTTTTTTTTTTTTTTTTTTTTTTTTTTTTTTTTTTTTTTTTTTTTTTTTTTTTTTTTTTTTTTTTTTTTTTTTTTTTTTTTTTTTTTTTTTTTTTTTTTTTTTTTTTTTTTTTTTTTTTTTTTTTTTTTTTTTTTTTTTTTTTTTTTTTTTTTTTTTTTTTTTTTTTTTTTTTTTTTTTTTTTTTTTTTTTTTTTTTTTTTTTTTTTTTTTTTTTTTTTTTTTTTTTTTTTTTTTTTTTTTTTTTTTTTTTTTTTTTTTTTTTTTTTTTTTTTTTTTTTTTTTTTTTTTTTTTTTTTTTTTTTTTTTTTTTTTTTTTTTTTTTTTTTTTTTTTTTTTTTTTTTTTTTTTTTTTTTTTTTTTTTTTTTTTTTTTTTTTTTTTTTTTTTTTTTTTTTTTTTTTTTTTTTTTTTTTTTTTTTTTTTTTTTTTTTTTTTTTTTTTTTTTTTTTTTTTTTTTTTTTTTTTTTTTTTTTTTTTTTTTTTTTTTTTTTTTTTTTTTTTTTTTTTTTTTTTTTTTTTTTTTTTTTTTTTTTTTTTTTTTTTTTTTTTTTTTTTTTTTTTTTTTTTTTTTTTTTTTTTTTTTTTTTTTTTTTTTTTTTTTTTTTTTTTTTTTTTTTTTTTTTTTTTTTTTTTTTTTTTTTTTTTTTTTTTTTTTTTTTTTTTTTTTTTTTTTTTTTTTTTTTTTTTTTTTTTTTTTTTTTTTTTTTTTTTTTTTTTTTTTTTTTTTTTTTTTTTTTTTTTTTTTTTTTTTTTTTTTTTTTTTTTTTTTTTTTTTTTTTTTTTTTTTTTTTTTTTTTTTTTTTTTTTTTTTTTTTTTTTTTTTTTTTTTTTTTTTTTTTTTTTTTTTTTTTTTTTTTTTTTTTTTTTTTTTTTTTTTTTTTTTTTTTTTTTTTTTTTTTTTTTTTTTTTTTTTTTTTTTTTTTTTTTTTTTTTTTTTTTTTTTTTTTTTTTTTTTTTTTTTTTTTTTTTTTTTTTTTTTTTTTTTTTTTTTTTTTTTTTTTTTTTTTTTTTTTTTTTTTTTTTTTTTTTTTTTTTTTTTTTTTTTTTTTTTTTTTTTTTTTTTTTTTTTTTTTTTTTTTTTTTTTTTTTTTTTTTTTTTTTTTTTTTTTTTTTTTTTTTTTTTTTTTTTTTTTTTTTTTTTTTTTTTTTTTTTTTTTTTTTTTTTTTTTTTTTTTTTTTTTTTTTTTTTTTTTTTTTTTTTTTTTTTTTTTTTTTTTTTTTTTTTTTTTTTTTTTTTTTTTTTTTTTTTTTTTTTTTTTTTTTTTTTTTTTTTTTTTTTTTTTTTTTTTTTTTTTTTTTTTTTTTTTTTTTTTTTTTTTTTTTTTTTTTTTTTTTTTTTTTTTTTTTTTTTTTTTTTTTTTTTTTTTTTTTTTTTTTTTTTTTTTTTTTTTTTTTTTTTTTTTTTTTTTTTTTTTTTTTTTTTTTTTTTTTTTTTTTTTTTTTTTTTTTTTTTTTTTTTTTTTTTTTTTTTTTTTTTTTTTTTTTTTTTTTTTTTTTTTTTTTTTTTTTTTTTTTTTTTTTTTTTTTTTTTTTTTTTTTTTTTTTTTTTTTTTTTTTTTTTTTTTTTTTTTTTTTTTTTTTTTTTTTTTTTTTTTTTTTTTTTTTTTTTTTTTTTTTTTTTTTTTTTTTTTTTTTTTTTTTTTTTTTTTTTTTTTTTTTTTTTTTTTTTTTTTTTTTTTTTTTTTTTTTTTTTTTTTTTTTTTTTTTTTTTTTTTTTTTTTTTTTTTTTTTTTTTTTTTTTTTTTTTTTTTTTTTTTTTTTTTTTTTTTTTTTTTTTTTTTTTTTTTTTTTTTTTTTTTTTTTTTTTTTTTTTTTTTTTTTTTTTTTTTTTTTTTTTTTTTTTTTTTTTTTTTTTTTTTTTTTTTTTTTTTTTTTTTTTTTTTTTTTTTTTTTTTTTTTTTTTTTTTTTTTTTTTTTTTTTTTTTTTTTTTTTTTTTTTTTTTTTTTTTTTTTTTTTTTTTTTTTTTTTTTTTTTTTTTTTTTTTTTTTTTTTTTTTTTTTTTTTTTTTTTTTTTTTTTTTTTTTTTTTTTTTTTTTTTTTTTTTTTTTTTTTTTTTTTTTTTTTTTTTTTTTTTTTTTTTTTTTTTTTTTTTTTTTTTTTTTTTTTTTTTTTTTTTTTTTTTTTTTTTTTTTTTTTTTTTTTTTTTTTTTTTTTTTTTTTTTTTTTTTTTTTTTTTTTTTTTTTTTTTTTTTTTTTTTTTTTTTTTTTTTTTTTTTTTTTTTTTTTTTTTTTTTTTTTTTTTTTTTTTTTTTTTTTTTTTTTTTTTTTTTTTTTTTTTTTTTTTTTTTTTTTTTTTTTTTTTTTTTTTTTTTTTTTTTTTTTTTTTTTTTTTTTTTTTTTTTTTTTTTTTTTTTTTTTTTTTTTTTTTTTTTTTTTTTTTTTTTTTTTTTTTTTTTTTTTTTTTTTTTTTTTTTTTTTTTTTTTTTTTTTTTTTTTTTTTTTTTTTTTTTTTTTTTTTTTTTTTTTTTTTTTTTTTTTTTTTTTTTTTTTTTTTTTTTTTTTTTTTTTTTTTTTTTTTTTTTTTTTTTTTTTTTTTTTTTTTTTTTTTTTTTTTTTTTTTTTTTTTTTTTTTTTTTTTTTTTTTTTTTTTTTTTTTTTTTTTTTTTTTTTTTTTTTTTTTTTTTTTTTTTTTTTTTTTTTTTTTTTTTTTTTTTTTTTTTTTTTTTTTTTTTTTTTTTTTTTTTTTTTTTTTTTTTTTTTTTTTTTTTTTTTTTTTTTTTTTTTTTTTTTTTTTTTTTTTTTTTTTTTTTTTTTTTTTTTTTTTTTTTTTTTTTTTTTTTTTTTTTTTTTTTTTTTTTTTTTTTTTTTTTTTTTTTTTTTTTTTTTTTTTTTTTTTTTTTTTTTTTTTTTTTTTTTTTTTTTTTTTTTTTTTTTTTTTTTTTTTTTTTTTTTTTTTTTTTTTTTTTTTTTTTTTTTTTTTTTTTTTTTTTTTTTTTTTTTTTTTTTTTTTTTTTTTTTTTTTTTTTTTTTTTTTTTTTTTTTTTTTTTTTTTTTTTTTTTTTTTTTTTTTTTTTTTTTTTTTTTTTTTTTTTTTTTTTTTTTTTTTTTTTTTTTTTTTTTTTTTTTTTTTTTTTTTTTTTTTTTTTTTTTTTTTTTTTTTTTTTTTTTTTTTTTTTTTTTTTTTTTTTTTTTTTTTTTTTTTTTTTTTTTTTTTTTTTTTTTTTTTTTTTTTTTTTTTTTTTTTTTTTTTTTTTTTTTTTTTTTGTTTTTTTTTTTTTTTTTTTTTTTTTTTTTTTTTTTTTTTTTTTTTTTTTTTTTTTTTTTTTTTTTTTTTTTTTTTTTTTTTTTTTTTTTTTTTTTTTTTTTTTTTTTTTTTTTTTTTTTTTTTTTTTTTTTTTTTTTTTTTTTTTTTTTTTTTTTTTTTTTTTTTTTTTTTTTTTTTTTTTTTTTTTTTTTTTTTTTTTTTTTTTTTTTTTTTTTTTTTTTTTTTTTTTTTTTTTTTTTTTTTTTTTTTTTTTTTTTTTTTTTTTTTTTTTTTTTTTTTTTTTTTTTTTTTTTTTTTTTTTTTTTTTTTTTTTTTTTTTTTTTTTTTTTTTTTTTTTTTTTTTTTTTTTTTTTTTTTTTTTTTTTTTTTTTTTTTTTTTTTTTTTTTTTTTTTTTTTTTTTTTTTTTTTTTTTTTTTTTTTTTTTTTTTTTTTTTTTTTTTTTTTTTTTTTTTTTTTTTTTTTTTTTTTTTTTTTTTTTTTTTTTTTTTTTTTTTTTTTTTTTTTTTTTTTTTTTTTTTTTTTTTTTTTTTTTTTTTTTTTTTTTTTTTTTTTTTTTTTTTTTTTTTTTTTTTTTTTTTTTTTTTTTTTTTTTTTTTTTTTTTTTTTTTTTTTTTTTTTTTTTTTTTTTTTTTTTTTTTTTTTTTTTTTTTTTTTTTTTTTTTTTTTTTTTTTTTTTTTTTTTTTTTTTTTTTTTTTTTTTTTTTTTTTTTTTTTTTTTTTTTTTTTTTTTTTTTTTTTTTTTTTTTTTTTTTTTTTTTTTTTTTTTTTTTTTTTTTTTTTTTTTTTTTTTTTTTTTTTTTTTTTTTTTTTTTTTTTTTTTTTTTTTTTTTTTTTTTTTTTTTTTTTTTTTTTTTTTTTTTTTTTTTTTTTTTTTTTTTTTTTTTTTTTTTTTTTTTTTTTTTTTTTTTTTTTTTTTTTTTTTTTTTTTTTTTTTTTTTTTTTTTTTTTTTTTTTTTTTTTTTTTTTTTTTTTTTTTTTTTTTTTTTTTTTTTTTTTTTTTTTTTTTTTTTTTTTTTTTTTTTTTTTTTTTTTTTTTTTTTTTTTTTTTTTTTTTTTTTTTTTTTTTTTTTTTTTTTTTTTTTTTTTTTTTTTTTTTTTTTTTTTTTTTTTTTTTTTTTTTTTTTTTTTTTTTTTTTTTTTTTTTTTTTTTTTTTTTTTTTTTTTTTTTTTTTTTTTTTTTTTTTTTTTTTTTTTTTTTTTTTTTTTTTTTTTTTTTTTTTTTTTTTTTTTTTTTTTTTTTTTTTTTTTTTTTTTTTTTTTTTTTTTTTTTTTTTTTTTTTTTTTTTTTTTTTTTTTTTTTTTTTTTTTTTTTTTTTTTTTTTTTTTTTTTTTTTTTTTTTTTTTTTTTTTTTTTTTTTTTTTTTTTTTTTTTTTTTTTTTTTTTTTTTTTTTTTTTTTTTTTTTTTTTTTTTTTTTTTTTTTTTTTTTTTTTTTTTTTTTTTTTTTTTTTTTTTTTTTTTTTTTTTTTTTTTTTTTTTTTTTTTTTTTTTTTTTTTTTTTTTTTTTTTTTTTTTTTTTTTTTTTTTTTTTTTTTTTTTTTTTTTTTTTTTTTTTTTTTTTTTTTTTTTTTTTTTTTTTTTTTTTTTTTTTTTTTTTTTTTTTTTTTTTTTTTTTTTTTTTTTTTTTTTTTTTTTTTTTTTTTTTTTTTTTTTTTTTTTTTTTTTTTTTTTTTTTTTTTTTTTTTTTTTTTTTTTTTTTTTTTTTTTTTTTTTTTTTTTTTTTTTTTTTTTTTTTTTTTTTTTTTTTTTTTTTTTTTTTTTTTTTTTTTTTTTTTTTTTTTTTTTTTTTTTTTTTTTTTTTTTTTTTTTTTTTTTTTTTTTTTTTTTTTTTTTTTTTTTTTTTTTTTTTTTTTTTTTTTTTTTTTTTTTTTTTTTTTTTTTTTTTTTTTTTTTTTTTTTTTTTTTTTTTTTTTTTTTTTTTTTTTTTTTTTTTTTTTTTTTTTTTTTTTTTTTTTTTTTTTTTTTTTTTTTTTTTTTTTTTTTTTTTTTTTTTTTTTTTTTTTTTTTTTTTTTTTTTTTTTTTTTTTTTTTTTTTTTTTTTTTTTTTTTTTTTTTTTTTTTTTTTTTTTTTTTTTTTTTTTTTTTTTTTTTTTTTTTTTTTTTTTTTTTTTTTTTTTTTTTTTTTTTTTTTTTTTTTTTTTTTTTTTTTTTTTTTTTTTTTTTTTTTTTTTTTTTTTTTTTTTTTTTTTTTTTTTTTTTTTTTTTTTTTTTTTTTTTTTTTTTTTTTTTTTTTTTTTTTTTTTTTTTTTTTTTTTTTTTTTTTTTTTTTTTTTTTTTTTTTTTTTTTTTTTTTTTTTTTTTTTTTTTTTTTTTTTTTTTTTTTTTTTTTTTTTTTTTTTTTTTTTTTTTTTTTTTTTTTTTTTTTTTTTTTTTTTTTTTTTTTTTTTTTTTTTTTTTTTTTTTTTTTTTTTTTTTTTTTTTTTTTTTTTTTTTTTTTTTTTTTTTTTTTTTTTTTTTTTTTTTTTTTTTTTTTTTTTTTTTTTTTTTTTTTTTTTTTTTTTTTTTTTTTTTTTTTTTTTTTTTTTTTTTTTTTTTTTTTTTTTTTTTTTTTTTTTTTTTTTTTTTTTTTTTTTTTTTTTTTTTTTTTTTTTTTTTTTTTTTTTTTTTTTTTTTTTTTTTTTTTTTTTTTTTTTTTTTTTTTTTTTTTTTTTTTTTTTTTTTTTTTTTTTTTTTTTTTTTTTTTTTTTTTTTTTTTTTTTTTTTTTTTTTTTTTTTTTTTTTTTTTTTTTTTTTTTTTTTTTTTTTTTTTTTTTTTTTTTTTTTTTTTTTTTTTTTTTTTTTTTTTTTTTTTTTTTTTTTTTTTTTTTTTTTTTTTTTTTTTTTTTTTTTTTTTTTTTTTTTTTTTTTTTTTTTTTTTTTTTTTTTTTTTTTTTTTTTTTTTTTTTTTTTTTTTTTTTTTTTTTTTTTTTTTTTTTTTTTTTTTTTTTTTTTTTTTTTTTTTTTTTTTTTTTTTTTTTTTTTTTTTTTTTTTTTTTTTTTTTTTTTTTTTTTTTTTTTTTTTTTTTTTTTTTTTTTTTTTTTTTTTTTTTTTTTTTTTTTTTTTTTTTTTTTTTTTTTTTTTTTTTTTTTTTTTTTTTTTTTTTTTTTTTTTTTTTTTTTTTTTTTTTTTTTTTTTTTTTTTTTTTTTTTTTTTTTTTTTTTTTTTTTTTTTTTTTTTTTTTTTTTTTTTTTTTTTTTTTTTTTTTTTTTTTTTTTTTTTTTTTTTTTTTTTTTTTTTTTTTTTTTTTTTTTTTTTTTTTTTTTTTTTTTTTTTTTTTTTTTTTTTTTTTTTTTTTTTTTTTTTTTTTTTTTTTTTTTTTTTTTTTTTTTTTTTTTTTTTTTTTTTTTTTTTTTTTTTTTTTTTTTTTTTTTTTTTTTTTTTTTTTTTTTTTTTTTTTTTTTTTTTTTTTTTTTTTTTTTTTTTTTTTTTTTTTTTTTTTTTTTTTTTTTTTTTTTTTTTTTTTTTTTTTTTTTTTTTTTTTTTTTTTTTTTTTTTTTTTTTTTTTTTTTTTTTTTTTTTTTTTTTTTTTTTTTTTTTTTTTTTTTTTTTTTTTTTTTTTTTTTTTTTTTTTTTTTTTTTTTTTTTTTTTTTTTTTTTTTTTTTTTTTTTTTTTTTTTTTTTTTTTTTTTTTTTTTTTTTTTTTTTTTTTTTTTTTTTTTTTTTTTTTTTTTTTTTTTTTTTTTTTTTTTTTTTTTTTTTTTTTTTTTTTTTTTTTTTTTTTTTTTTTTTTTTTTTTTTTTTTTTTTTTTTTTTTTTTTTTTTTTTTTTTTTTTTTTTTTTTTTTTTTTTTTTTTTTTTTTTTTTTTTTTTTTTTTTTTTTTTTTTTTTTTTTTTTTTTTTTTTTTTTTTTTTTTTTTTTTTTTTTTTTTTTTTTTTTTTTTTTTTTTTTTTTTTTTTTTTTTTTTTTTTTTTTTTTTTTTTTTTTTTTTTTTTTTTTTTTTTTTTTTTTTTTTTTTTTTTTTTTTTTTTTTTTTTTTTTTTTTTTTTTTTTTTTTTTTTTTTTTTTTTTTTTTTTTTTTTTTTTTTTTTTTTTTTTTTTTTTTTTTTTTTTTTTTTTTTTTTTTTTTTTTTTTTTTTTTTTTTTTTTTTTTTTTTTTTTTTTTTTTTTTTTTTTTTTTTTTTTTTTTTTTTTTTTTTTTTTTTTTTTTTTTTTTTTTTTTTTTTTTTTTTTTTTTTTTTTTTTTTTTTTTTTTTTTTTTTTTTTTTTTTTTTTTTTTTTTTTTTTTTTTTTTTTTTTTTTTTTTTTTTTTTTTTTTTTTTTTTTTTTTTTTTTTTTTTTTTTTTTTTTTTTTTTTTTTTTTTTTTTTTTTTTTTTTTTTTTTTTTTTTTTTTTTTTTTTTTTTTTTTTTTTTTTTTTTTTTTTTTTTTTTTTTTTTTTTTTTTTTTTTTTTTTTTTTTTTTTTTTTTTTTTTTTTTTTTTTTTTTTTTTTTTTTTTTTTTTTTTTTTTTTTTTTTTTTTTTTTTTTTTTTTTTTTTTTTTTTTTTTTTTTTTTTTTTTTTTTTTTTTTTTTTTTTTTTTTTTTTTTTTTTTTTTTTTTTTTTTTTTTTTTTTTTTTTTTTTTTTTTTTTTTTTTTTTTTTTTTTTTTTTTTTTTTTTTTTTTTTTTTTTTTTTTTTTTTTTTTTTTTTTTTTTTTTTTTTTTTTTTTTTTTTTTTTTTTTTTTTTTTTTTTTTTTTTTTTTTTTTTTTTTTTTTTTTTTTTTTTTTTTTTTTTTTTTTTTTTTTTTTTTTTTTTTTTTTTTTTTTTTTTTTTTTTTTTTTTTTTTTTTTTTTTTTTTTTTTTTTTTTTTTTTTTTTTTTTTTTTTTTTTTTTTTTTTTTTTTTTTTTTTTTTTTTTTTTTTTTTTTTTTTTTTTTTTTTTTTTTTTTTTTTTTTTTTTTTTTTTTTTTTTTTTTTTTTTTTTTTTTTTTTTTTTTTTTTTTTTTTTTTTTTTTTTTTTTTTTTTTTTTTTTTTTTTTTTTTTTTTTTTTTTTTTTTTTTTTTTTTTTTTTTTTTTTTTTTTTTTTTTTTTTTTTTTTTTTTTTTTTTTTTTTTTTTTTTTTTTTTTTTTTTTTTTTTTTTTTTTTTTTTTTTTTTTTTTTTTTTTTTTTTTTTTTTTTTTTTTTTTTTTTTTTTTTTTTTTTTTTTTTTTTTTTTTTTTTTTTTTTTTTTTTTTTTTTTTTTTTTTTTTTTTTTTTTTTTTTTTTTTTTTTTTTTTTTTTTTTTTTTTTTTTTTTTTTTTTTTTTTTTTTTTTTTTTTTTTTTTTTTTTTTTTTTTTTTTTTTTTTTTTTTTTTTTTTTTTTTTTTTTTTTTTTTTTTTTTTTTTTTTTTTTTTTTTTTTTTTTTTTTTTTTTTTTTTTTTTTTTTTTTTTTTTTTTTTTTTTTTTTTTTTTTTTTTTTTTTTTTTTTTTTTTTTTTTTTTTTTTTTTTTTTTTTTTTTTTTTTTTTTTTTTTTTTTTTTTTTTTTTTTTTTTTTTTTTTTTTTTTTTTTTTTTTTTTTTTTTTTTTTTTTTTTTTTTTTTTTTTTTTTTTTTTTTTTTTTTTTTTTTTTTTTTTTTTTTTTTTTTTTTTTTTTTTTTTTTTTTTTTTTTTTTTTTTTTTTTTTTTTTTTTTTTTTTTTTTTTTTTTTTTTTTTTTTTTTTTTTTTTTTTTTTTTTTTTTTTTTTTTTTTTTTTTTTTTTTTTTTTTTTTTTTTTTTTTTTTTTTTTTTTTTTTTTTTTTTTTTTTTTTTTTTTTTTTTTTTTTTTTTTTTTTTTTTTTTTTTTTTTTTTTTTTTTTTTTTTTTTTTTTTTTTTTTTTTTTTTTTTTTTTTTTTTTTTTTTTTTTTTTTTTTTTTTTTTTTTTTTTTTTTTTTTTTTTTTTTTTTTTTTTTTTTTTTTTTTTTTTTTTTTTTTTTTTTTTTTTTTTTTTTTTTTTTTTTTTTTTTTTTTTTTTTTTTTTTTTTTTTTTTTTTTTTTTTTTTTTTTTTTTTTTTTTTTTTTTTTTTTTTTTTTTTTTTTTTTTTTTTTTTTTTTTTTTTTTTTTTTTTTTTTTTTTTTTTTTTTTTTTTTTTTTTTTTTTTTTTTTTTTTTTTTTTTTTTTTTTTTTTTTTTTTTTTTTTTTTTTTTTTTTTTTTTTTTTTTTTTTTTTTTTTTTTTTTTTTTTTGTTTTTTTTTTTTTTTTTTTTTTTTTTTTTTTTTTTTTTTTTTTTTTTTTTTTTTTTTTTTTTTTTTTTTTTTTTTTTTTTTTTTTTTTTTTTTTTTTTTTTTTTTTTTTTTTTTTTTTTTTTTTTTTTTTTTTTTTTTTTTTTTTTTTTTTTTTTTTTTTTTTTTTTTTTTTTTTTTTTTTTTTTTTTTTTTTTTTTTTTTTTTTTTTTTTTTTTTTTTTTTTTTTTTTTTTTTTTTTTTTTTTTTTTTTTTTTTTTTTTTTTTTTTTTTTTTTTTTTTTTTTTTTTTTTTTTTTTTTTTTTTTTTTTTTTTTTTTTTTTTTTTTTTTTTTTTTTTTTTTTTTTTTTTTTTTTTTTTTTTTTTTTTTTTTTTTTTTTTTTTTTTTTTTTTTTTTTTTTTTTTTTTTTTTTTTTTTTTTTTTTTTTTTTTTTTTTTTTTTTTTTTTTTTTTTTTTTTTTTTTTTTTTTTTTTTTTTTTTTTTTTTTTTTTTTTTTTTTTTTTTTTTTTTTTTTTTTTTTTTTTTTTTTTTTTTTTTTTTTTTTTTTTTTTTTTTTTTTTTTTTTTTTTTTTTTTTTTTTTTTTTTTTTTTTTTTTTTTTTTTTTTTTTTTTTTTTTTTTTTTTTTTTTTTTTTTTTTTTTTTTTTTTTTTTTTTTTTTTTTTTTTTTTTTTTTTTTTTTTTTTTTTTTTTTTTTTTTTTTTTTTTTTTTTTTTTTTTTTTTTTTTTTTTTTTTTTTTTTTTTTTTTTTTTTTTTTTTTTTTTTTTTTTTTTTTTTTTTTTTTTTTTTTTTTTTTTTTTTTTTTTTTTTTTTTTTTTTTTTTTTTTTTTTTTTTTTTTTTTTTTTTTTTTTTTTTTTTTTTTTTTTTTTTTTTTTTTTTTTTTTTTTTTTTTTTTTTTTTTTTTTTTTTTTTTTTTTTTTTTTTTTTTTTTTTTTTTTTTTTTTTTTTTTTTTTTTTTTTTTTTTTTTTTTTTTTTTTTTTTTTTTTTTTTTTTTTTTTTTTTTTTTTTTTTTTTTTTTTTTTTTTTTTTTTTTTTTTTTTTTTTTTTTTTTTTTTTTTTTTTTTTTTTTTTTTTTTTTTTTTTTTTTTTTTTTTTTTTTTTTTTTTTTTTTTTTTTTTTTTTTTTTTTTTTTTTTTTTTTTTTTTTTTTTTTTTTTTTTTTTTTTTTTTTTTTTTTTTTTTTTTTTTTTTTTTTTTTTTTTTTTTTTTTTTTTTTTTTTTTTTTTTTTTTTTTTTTTTTTTTTTTTTTTTTTTTTTTTTTTTTTTTTTTTTTTTTTTTTTTTTTTTTTTTTTTTTTTTTTTTTTTTTTTTTTTTTTTTTTTTTTTTTTTTTTTTTTTTTTTTTTTTTTTTTTTTTTTTTTTTTTTTTTTTTTTTTTTTTTTTTTTTTTTTTTTTTTTTTTTTTTTTTTTTTTTTTTTTTTTTTTTTTTTTTTTTTTTTTTTTTTTTTTTTTTTTTTTTTTTTTTTTTTTTTTTTTTTTTTTTTTTTTTTTTTTTTTTTTTTTTTTTTTTTTTTTTTTTTTTTTTTTTTTTTTTTTTTTTTTTTTTTTTTTTTTTTTTTTTTTTTTTTTTTTTTTTTTTTTTTTTTTTTTTTTTTTTTTTTTTTTTTTTTTTTTTTTTTTTTTTTTTTTTTTTTTTTTTTTTTTTTTTTTTTTTTTTTTTTTTTTTTTTTTTTTTTTTTTTTTTTTTTTTTTTTTTTTTTTTTTTTTTTTTTTTTTTTTTTTTTTTTTTTTTTTTTTTTTTTTTTTTTTTTTTTTTTTTTTTTTTTTTTTTTTTTTTTTTTTTTTTTTTTTTTTTTTTTTTTTTTTTTTTTTTTTTTTTTTTTTTTTTTTTTTTTTTTTTTTTTTTTTTTTTTTTTTTTTTTTTTTTTTTTTTTTTTTTTTTTTTTTTTTTTTTTTTTTTTTTTTTTTTTTTTTTTTTTTTTTTTTTTTTTTTTTTTTTTTTTTTTTTTTTTTTTTTTTTTTTTTTTTTTTTTTTTTTTTTTTTTTTTTTTTTTTTTTTTTTTTTTTTTTTTTTTTTTTTTTTTTTTTTTTTTTTTTTTTTTTTTTTTTTTTTTTTTTTTTTTTTTTTTTTTTTTTTTTTTTTTTTTTTTTTTTTTTTTTTTTTTTTTTTTTTTTTTTTTTTTTTTTTTTTTTTTTTTTTTTTTTTTTTTTTTTTTTTTTTTTTTTTTTTTTTTTTTTTTTTTTTTTTTTTTTTTTTTTTTTTTTTTTTTTTTTTTTTTTTTTTTTTTTTTTTTTTTTTTTTTTTTTTTTTTTTTTTTTTTTTTTTTTTTTTGTTTTTTTTTTTTTTTTTTTTTTTTTTTTTTTTTTTTTTTTTTTTTTTTTTTTTTTTTTTTTTTTTTTTTTTTTTTTTTTTTTTTTTTTTTTTTTTTTTTTTTTTTTTTTTTTTTTTTTTTTTTTTTTTTTTTTTTTTTTTTTTTTTTTTTTTTTTTTTTTTTTTTTTTTTTTTTTTTTTTTTTTTTTTTTTTTTTTTTTTTTTTTTTTTTTTTTTTTTTTTTTTTTTTTTTTTTTTTTTTTTTTTTTTTTTTTTTTTTTTTTTTTTTTTTTTTTTTTTTTTTTTTTTTTTTTTTTTTTTTTTTTTTTTTTTTTTTTTTTTTTTTTTTTTTTTTTTTTTTTTTTTTTTTTTTTTTTTTTTTTTTTTTTTTTTTTTTTTTTTTTTTTTTTTTTTTTTTTTTTTTTTTTTTTTTTTTTTTTTTTTTTTTTTTTTTTTTTTTTTTTTTTTTTTTTTTTTTTTTTTTTTTTTTTTTTTTTTTTTTTTTTTTTTTTTTTTTTTTTTTTTTTTTTTTTTTTTTTTTTTTTTTTTTTTTTTTTTTTTTTTTTTTTTTTTTTTTTTTTTTTTTTTTTTTTTTTTTTTTTTTTTTTTTTTTTTTTTTTTTTTTTTTTTTTTTTTTTTTTTTTTTTTTTTTTTTTTTTTTTTTTTTTTTTTTTTTTTTTTTTTTTTTTTTTTTTTTTTTTTTTTTTTTTTTTTTTTTTTTTTTTTTTTTTTTTTTTTTTTTTTTTTTTTTTTTTTTTTTTTTTTTTTTTTTTTTTTTTTTTTTTTTTTTTTTTTTTTTTTTTTTTTTTTTTTTTTTTTTTTTTTTTTTTTTTTTTTTTTTTTTTTTTTTTTTTTTTTTTTTTTTTTTTTTTTTTTTTTTTTTTTTTTTTTTTTTTTTTTTTTTTTTTTTTTTTTTTTTTTTTTTTTTTTTTTTTTTTTTTTTTTTTTTTTTTTTTTTTTTTTTTTTTTTTTTTTTTTTTTTTTTTTTTTTTTTTTTTTTTTTTTTTTTTTTTTTTTTTTTTTTTTTTTTTTTTTTTTTTTTTTTTTTTTTTTTTTTTTTTTTTTTTTTTTTTTTTTTTTTTTTTTTTTTTTTTTTTTTTTTTTTTTTTTTTTTTTTTTTTTTTTTTTTTTTTTTTTTTTTTTTTTTTTTTTTTTTTTTTTTTTTTTTTTTTTTTTTTTTTTTTTTTTTTTTTTTTTTTTTTTTTTTTTTTTTTTTTTTTTTTTTTTTTTTTTTTTTTTTTTTTTTTTTTTTTTTTTTTTTTTTTTTTTTTTTTTTTTTTTTTTTTTTTTTTTTTTTTTTTTTTTTTTTTTTTTTTTTTTTTTTTTTTTTTTTTTTTTTTTTTTTTTTTTTTTTTTTTTTTTTTTTTTTTTTTTTTTTTTTTTTTTTTTTTTTTTTTTTTTTTTTTTTTTTTTTTTTTTTTTTTTTTTTTTTTTTTTTTTTTTTTTTTTTTTTTTTTTTTTTTTTTTTTTTTTTTTTTTTTTTTTTTTTTTTTTTTTTTTTTTTTTTTTTTTTTTTTTTTTTTTTTTTTTTTTTTTTTTTTTTTTTTTTTTTTTTTTTTTTTTTTTTTTTTTTTTTTTTTTTTTTTTTTTTTTTTTTTTTTTTTTTTTTTTTTTTTTTTTTTTTTTTTTTTTTTTTTTTTTTTTTTTTTTTTTTTTTTTTTTTTTTTTTTTTTTTTTTTTTTTTTTTTTTTTTTTTTTTTTTTTTTTTTTTTTTTTTTTTTTTTTTTTTTTTTTTTTTTTTTTTTTTTTTTTTTTTTTTTTTTTTTTTTTTTTTTTTTTTTTTTTTTTTTTTTTTTTTTTTTTTTTTTTTTTTTTTTTTTTTTTTTTTTTTTTTTTTTTTTTTTTTTTTTTTTTTTTTTTTTTTTTTTTTTTTTTTTTTTTTTTTTTTTTTTTTTTTTTTTTTTTTTTTTTTTTTTTTTTTTTTTTTTTTTTTTTTTTTTTTTTTTTTTTTTTTTTTTTTTTTTTTTTTTTTTTTTTTTTTTTTTTTTTTTTTTTTTTTTTTTTTTTTTTTTTTTTTTTTTTTTTTTTTTTTTTTTTTTTTTTTTTTTTTTTTTTTTTTTTTTTTTTTTTTTTTTTTTTTTTTTTTTTTTTTTTTTTTTTTTTTTTTTTTTTTTTTTTTTTTTTTTTTTTTTTTTTTTTTTTTTTTTTTTTTTTTTTTTTTTTTTTTTTTTTTTTTTTTTTTTTTTTTTTTTTTTTTTTTTTTTTTTTTTTTTTTTTTTTTTTTTTTTTTTTTTTTTTTTTTTTTTTTTTTTTTTTTTTTTTTTTTTTTTTTTTTTTTTTTTTTTTTTTTTTTTTTTTTTTTTTTTTTTTTTTTTTTTTTTTTTTTTTTTTTTTTTTTTTTTTTTTTTTTTTTTTTTTTTTTTTTTTTTTTTTTTTTTTTTTTTTTTTTTTTTTTTTTTTTTTTTTTTTTTTTTTTTTTTTTTTTTTTTTTTTTTTTTTTTTTTTTTTTTTTTTTTTTTTTTTTTTTTTTTTTTTTTTTTTTTTTTTTTTTTTTTTTTTTTTTTTTTTTTTTTTTTTTTTTTTTTTTTTTTTTTTTTTTTTTTTTTTTTTTTTTTTTTTTTTTTTTTTTTTTTTTTTTTTTTTTTTTTTTTTTTTTTTTTTTTTTTTTTTTTTTTTTTTTTTTTTTTTTTTTTTTTTTTTTTTTTTTTTTTTTTTTTTTTTTTTTTTTTTTTTTTTTTTTTTTTTTTTTTTTTTTTTTTTTTTTTTTTTTTTTTTTTTTTTTTTTTTTTTTTTTTTTTTTTTTTTTTTTTTTTTTTTTTTTTTTTTTTTTTTTTTTTTTTTTTTTTTTTTTTTTTTTTTTTTTTTTTTTTTTTTTTTTTTTTTTTTTTTTTTTTTTTTTTTTTTTTTTTTTTTTTTTTTTTTTTTTTTTTTTTTTTTTTTTTTTTTTTTTTTTTTTTTTTTTTTTTTTTTTTTTTTTTTTTTTTTTTTTTTTTTTTTTTTTTTTTTTTTTTTTTTTTTTTTTTTTTTTTTTTTTTTTTTTTTTTTTTTTTTTTTTTTTTTTTTTTTTTTTTTTTTTTTTTTTTTTTTTTTTTTTTTTTTTTTTTTTTTTTTTTTTTTTTTTTTTTTTTTTTTTTTTTTTTTTTTTTTTTTTTTTTTTTTTTTTTTTTTTTTTTTTTTTTTTTTTTTTTTTTTTTTTTTTTTTTTTTTTTTTTTTTTTTTTTTTTTTTTTTTTTTTTTTTTTTTTTTTTTTTTTTTTTTTTTTTTTTTTTTTTTTTTTTTTTTTTTTTTTTTTTTTTTTTTTTTTTTTTTTTTTTTTTTTTTTTTTTTTTTTTTTTTTTTTTTTTTTTTTTTTTTTTTTTTTTTTTTTTTTTTTTTTTTTTTTTTTTTTTTTTTTTTTTTTTTTTTTTTTTTTTTTTTTTTTTTTTTTTTTTTTTTTTTTTTTTTTTTTTTTTTTTTTTTTTTTTTTTTTTTTTTTTTTTTTTTTTTTTTTTTTTTTTTTTTTTTTTTTTTTTTTTTTTTTTTTTTTTTTTTTTTTTTTTTTTTTTTTTTTTTTTTTTTTTTTTTTTTTTTTTTTTTTTTTTTTTTTTTTTTTTTTTTTTTTTTTTTTTTTTTTTTTTTTTTTTTTTTTTTTTTTTTTTTTTTTTTTTTTTTTTTTTTTTTTTTTTTTTTTTTTTTTTTTTTTTTTTTTTTTTTTTTTTTTTTTTTTTTTTTTTTTTTTTTTTTTTTTTTTTTTTTTTTTTTTTTTTTTTTTTTTTTTTTTTTTTTTTTTTTTTTTTTTTTTTTTTTTTTTTTTTTTTTTTTTTTTTTTTTTTTTTTTTTTTTTTTTTTTTTTTTTTTTTTTTTTTTTTTTTTTTTTTTTTTTTTTTTTTTTTTTTTTTTTTTTTTTTTTTTTTTTTTTTTTTTTTTTTTTTTTTTTTTTTTTTTTTTTTTTTTTTTTTTTTTTTTTTTTTTTTTTTTTTTTTTTTTTTTTTTTTTTTTTTTTTTTTTTTTTTTTTTTTTTTTTTTTTTTTTTTTTTTTTTTTTTTTTTTTTTTTTTTTTTTTTTTTTTTTTTTTTTTTTTTTTTTTTTTTTTTTTTTTTTTTTTTTTTTTTTTTTTTGTTTTTTTTTTTTTTTTTTTTTTTTTTTTTTTTTTTTTTTTTTTTTTTTTTTTTTTTTTTTTTTTTTTTTTTTTTTTTTTTTTTTTTTTTTTTTTTTTTTTTTTTTTTTTTTTTTTTTTTTTTTTTTTTTTTTTTTTTTTTTTTTTTTTTTTTTTTTTTTTTTTTTTTTTTTTTTTTTTTTTTTTTTTTTTTTTTTTTTTTTTTTTTTTTTTTTTTTTTTTTTTTTTTTTTTTTTTTTTTTTTTTTTTTTTTTTTTTTTTTTTTTTTTTTTTTTTTTTTTTTTTTTTTTTTTTTTTTTTTTTTTTTTTTTTTTTTTTTTTTTTTTTTTTTTTTTTTTTTTTTTTTTTTTTTTTTTTTTTTTTTTTTTTTTTTTTTTTTTTTTTTTTTTTTTTTTTTTTTTTTTTTTTTTTTTTTTTTTTTTTTTTTTTTTTTTTTTTTTTTTTTTTTTTTTTTTTTTTTTTTTTTTTTTTTTTTTTTTTTTTTTTTTTTTTTTTTTTTTTTTTTTTTTTTTTTTTTTTTTTTTTTTTTTTTTTTTTTTTTTTTTTTTTTTTTTTTTTTTTTTTTTTTTTTTTTTTTTTTTTTTTTTTTTTTTTTTTTTTTTTTTTTTTTTTTTTTTTTTTTTTTTTTTTTTTTTTTTTTTTTTTTTTTTTTTTTTTTTTTTTTTTTTTTTTTTTTTTTTTTTTTTTTTTTTTTTTTTTTTTTTTTTTTTTTTTTTTTTTTTTTTTTTTTTTTTTTTTTTTTTTTTTTTTTTTTTTTTTTTTTTTTTTTTTTTTTTTTTTTTTTTTTTTTTTTTTTTTTTTTTTTTTTTTTTTTTTTTTTTTTTTTTTTTTTTTTTTTTTTTTTTTTTTTTTTTTTTTTTTTTTTTTTTTTTTTTTTTTTTTTTTTTTTTTTTTTTTTTTTTTTTTTTTTTTTTTTTTTTTTTTTTTTTTTTTTTTTTTTTTTTTTTTTTTTTTTTTTTTTTTTTTTTTTTTTTTTTTTTTTTTTTTTTTTTTTTTTTTTTTTTTTTTTTTTTTTTTTTTTTTTTTTTTTTTTTTTTTTTTTTTTTTTTTTTTTTTTTTTTTTTTTTTTTTTTTTTTTTTTTTTTTTTTTTTTTTGTTTTTTTTTTTTTTTTTTTTTTTTTTTTTTTTTTTTTTTTTTTTTTTTTTTTTTTTTTTTTTTTTTTTTTTTTTTTTTTTTTTTTTTTTTTTTTTTTTTTTTTTTTTTTTTTTTTTTTTTTTTTTTTTTTTTTTTTTTTTTTTTTTTTTTTTTTTTTTTTTTTTTTTTTTTTTTTTTTTTTTTTTTTTTTTTTTTTTTTTTTTTTTTTTTTTTTTTTTTTTTTTTTTTTTTTTTTTTTTTTTTTTTTTTTTTTTTTTTTTTTTTTTTTTTTTTTTTTTTTTTTTTTTTTTTTTTTTTTTTTTTTTTTTTTTTTTTTTTTTTTTTTTTTTTTTTTTTTTTTTTTTTTTTTTTTTTTTTTTTTTTTTTTTTTTTTTTTTTTTTTTTTTTTTTTTTTTTTTTTTTTTTTTTTTTTTTTTTTTTTTTTTTTTTTTTTTTTTTTTTTTTTTTTTTTTTTTTTTTTTTTTTTTTTTTTTTTTTTTTTTTTTTTTTTTTTTTTTTTTTTTTTTTTTTTTTTTTTTTTTTTTTTTTTTTTTTTTTTTTTTTTTTTTTTTTTTTTTTTTTTTTTTTTTTTTTTTTTTTTTTTTTTTTTTTTTTTTTTTTTTTTTTTTTTTTTTTTTTTTTTTTTTTTTTTTTTTTTTTTTTTTTTTTTTTTTTTTTTTTTTTTTTTTTTTTTTTTTTTTTTTTTTTTTTTTTTTTTTTTTTTTTTTTTTTTTTTTTTTTTTTTTTTTTTTTTTTTTTTTTTTTTTTTTTTTTTTTTTTTTTTTTTTTTTTTTTTTTTTTTTTTTTTTTTTTTTTTTTTTTTTTTTTTTTTTTTTTTTTTTTTTTTTTTTTTTTTTTTTTTTTTTTTTTTTTTTTTTTTTTTTTTTTTTTTTTTTTTTTTTTTTTTTTTTGTTTTTTTTTTTTTTTTTTTTTTTTTTTTTTTTTTTTTTTTTTTTTTTTTTTTTTTTTTTTTTTTTTTTTTTTTTTTTTTTTTTTTTTTGTTTTTTTTTTTTTTTTTTTTTTTTTTTTTTTTTTTTTTTTTTTTTTTTTTTTTTTTTTTTTTTTTTTTTTTTTTTTTTTTTTTTTTTTTTTTTTTTTTTTTTTTTTTTTTTTTTTTTTTTTTTTTTTTTTTTTTTTTTTTTTTTTTTTTTTTTTTTTTTTTTTTTTTTTTTTTGTTTTTTTTTTTTTTTTTTTTTTTTTTTTTTTTTTTTTTTTTTTTTTTTTTTTTTTTTTTTTTTTTTTTTTTTTTTTTTTTTTTTTTTTTTTTTTTTTTTTTTTTTTTGTTTTTTTTTTTTTTTTTTTTTTTTTTTTTTTTTTTTTTTTTTTTTTTTTTTTTTTTTTTTTTTTTTTTTTTTTTTTTTTTTTTTTTTTTTTTTTGTTTTTTTTTTTTTTTTTTTTTTTTTTTTTTTTATTTTTTTTTTTTTTTTTTTTTTTTTTTTTTTTTTTTTTTTTTTTTTTTTTTTTTTTTTTTTTTTTTTTTTTTTTTTTTTTTTTTTTTTTTTTTTTTTTTTTTTTTTTTTTTTTTTTTTTTTTTTTTTTTTTTTTTTTTTTTTTTTTTTTTTTTTTTTTTTTTTTTTTTTTTTTTTTTTTTTTTTTTTTTTTTTTTTTTTTTTTTTTTTTTTTTTTTTTTTTTTTTTTTTTTTTTTTTTTTTTTTTTTTTTTTTTTTTTTTTTTTTTTTTTTTTTTTTTTTTTTTTTTTTTTTTTTTTTTTTTTTTTTTTTTTTTTTTTTTTTTTTTTTTTTTTTTTTTTTTTTTTTTTTTTTTTTTTTTTTTTTTTTTTTTTTTTTTTTTTTTTTTTTTTTTTTTTTTTTTTTTTTTTTTTTTTTTTTTTTTTTTTTTTTTTTTTTTTTTTTTTTTTTTTTTTTTTTTTTTTTTTTTTTTTTTTTTTTTTTTTTTTTTTTTTTTTTTTTTTTTTTTTTTTTTTTTTTTTTTTTTTTTTTTTTTTTTTTTTTTTTTTTTTTTTTTTTTTTTTTTTTTTTTTTTTTTTTTTTTTTTTTTTTTTTTTTTTTTTTTTTTTTTTTTTTTTTTTTTTTTTTTTTTTTTTTTTTTTTTTTTTTTTTTTTTTTTTTTTTTTTTTTTTTTTTTTTTTTTTTTTTTTTTTTTTTTTTTTTTTTTTTTTTTTTTTTTTTTTTTTTTTTTTTTTTTTTTTTTTTTTTTTTTTTTTTTTTTTTTTTTTTTTTTTTTTTTTTTTTTTTTTTTTTTTTTTTTTTTTTTTTTTTTTTTTTTTTTTTTTTTTTTTTGTTTTTTTTTTTTTTTTTTTTTTTTTTTTTTTTTTTTTTTTTTTTTTTTTTTTTTTTTTTTTTTTTTTTTTTTTTTTTTTTTTTTTTTTTTTTTTTTTTTTTTTTTTTTTTTTTTTTTTTTTTTTTTTTTTTTTTTTTTTTTTTTTTTTTTTTTTTTTTTTTTTTTTTTTTTTTTTTTTTTTTTTTTTTTTTTTTTTTTTTTTTTTTTTTTTTTTTTTTTTTTTTTTTTTTTTTTTTTTTTTTTTTTTTTTTTTTTTTTTTTTTTTTTTTTTTTTTTTTTTTTTTTTTTTTTTTTTTTTTTTTTTTTTTTTTTTTTTTTTTTTTTTTTTTTTTTTTTTTTTTTTTTTTTTTTTTTTTTTTTTTTTTTTTTTTTTTTTTTTTTTTTTTTTTTTTTTTTTTTTTTTTTTTTTTTTTTTTTTTTTTTTTTTTTTTTTTTTTTTTTTTTTTTTTTTTTTTTTTTTTTTTTTTTTTTTTTTTTTTTTTTTTTTTTTTTTTTTTTTTTTTTTTTTTTTTTTTTTTTTTTTTTTTTTTTTTTTTTTTTTTTTTTTTTTTTTTTTTTTTTTTTTTTTTTTTTTTTTTTTTTTTTTTTTTTTTTTTTTTTTTTTTTTTTTTTTTTTTTTTTTTTTTTTTTTTTTTTTTTTTTTTTTTTTTTTTTTTTTTTTTTTTTTTTTTTTTTTTTTTTTTTTTTTTTTTTTTTTTTTTTTTTTTTTTTTTTTTTTTTTTTTTTTTTTTTTTTTTTTTTTTTTTTTTTTTTTTTTTTTTTTTTTTTTTTTTTTTTTTTTTTTTTTTTTTTTTTTTTTTTTTTTTTTTTTTTTTTTTTTTTTTTTTTTTTTTTTTTTTTTTTTTTTTTTTTTTTTTTTTTTTTTTTTTTTTTTTTTTTTTTTTTTTTTTTTTTTTTTTTTTTTTTTTTTTTTTTTTTTTTTTTTTTTTTTTTTTTTTTTTTTTTTTTTTTTTTTTTTTTTTTTTTTTTTTTTTTTTTTTTTTTTTTTTTTTTTTTTTTTTTTTTTTTTTTTTTTTTTTTTTTTTTTTTTTTTTTTTTTTTTTTTTTTTTTTTTTTTTTTTTTTTTTTTTTTTTTTTTTTTTTTTTTTTTTTTTTTTTTTTTTTTTTTTTTTTTTTTTTTTTTTTTTTTTTTTTTTTTTTTTTTTTTTTTTTTTTTTTTTTTTTTTTTTTTTTTTTTTTTTTTTTTTTTTTTTTTTTTTTTTTTTTTTTTTTTTTTTTTTTTTTTTTTTTTTTTTTTTTTTTTTTTTTTTTTTTTTTTTTTTTTTTTTTTTTTTTTTTTTTTTTTTTTTTTTTTTTTTTTTTTTTTTTTTTTTTTTTTTTTTTTTTTTTTTTTTTTTTTTTTTTTTTTTTTTTTTTTTTTTTTTTTTTTTTTTTTTTTTTTTTTTTTTTTTTTTTTTTTTTTTTTTTTTTTTTTTTTTTTTTTTTTTTTTTTTTTTTTTTTTTTTTTTTTTTTTTTTTTTTTTTTTTTTTTTTTTTTTTTTTTTTTTTTTTTTTTTTTTTTTTTTTTTTTTTTTTTTTTTTTTTTTTTTTTTTTTTTTTTTTTTTTTTTTTTTTTTTTTTTTTTTTTTTTTTTTTTTTTTTTTTTTTTTTTTTTTTTTTTTTTTTTTTTTTTTTTTTTTTTTTTTTTTTTTTTTTTTTTTTTTTTTTTTTTTTTTTTTTTTTTTTTTTTTTTTTTTTTTTTTTTTTTTTTTTTTTTTTTTTTTTTTTTTTTTTTTTTTTTTTTTTTTTTTTTTTTTTTTTTTTTTTTTTTTTTTTTTTTTTTTTTTTTTTTTTTTTTTTTTTTTTTTTTTTTTTTTTTTTTTTTTTTTTTTTTTTTTTTTTTTTTTTTTTTTTTTTTTTTTTTTTTTTTTTTTTTTTTTTTTTTTTTTTTTTTTTTTTTTTTTTTTTTTTTTTTTTTTTTTTTTTTTTTTTTTTTTTTTTTTTTTTTTTTTTTTTTTTTTTTTTTTTTTTTTTTTTTTTTTTTTTTTTTTTTTTTTTTTTTTTTTTTTTTTTTTTTTTTTTTTTTTTTTTTTTTTTTTTTTTTTTTTTTTTTTTTTTTTTTTTTTTTTTTTTTTTTTTTTTTTTTTTTTTTTTTTTTTTTTTTTTTTTTTTTTTTTTTTTTTTTTTTTTTTTTTTTTTTTTTTTTTTTTTTTTTTTTTTTTTTTTTTTTTTTTTTTTTTTTTTTTTTTTTTTTTTTTTTTTTTTTTTTTTTTTTTTTTTTTTTTTTTTTTTTTTTTTTTTTTTTTTTTTTTTTTTTTTTTTTTTTTTTTTTTTTTTTTTTTTTTTTTTTTTTTTTTTTTTTTTTTTTTTTTTTTTTTTTTTTTTTTTTTTTTTTTTTTTTTTTTTTTTTTTTTTTTTTTTTTTTTTTTTTTTTTTTTTTTTTTTTTTTTTTTTTTTTTTTTTTTTTTTTTTTTTTTTTTTTTTTTTTTTTTTTTTTTTTTTTTTTTTTTTTTTTTTTTTTTTTTTTTTTTTTTTTTTTTTTTTTTTTTTTTTTTTTTTTTTTTTTTTTTTTTTTTTTTTTTTTTTTTTTTTTTTTTTTTTTTTTTTTTTTTTTTTTTTTTTTTTTTTTTTTTTTTTTTTTTTTTTTTTTTTTTTTTTTTTTTTTTTTTTTTTTTTTTTTTTTTTTTTTTTTTTTTTTTTTTTTTTTTTTTTTTTTTTTTTTTTTTTTTTTTTTTTTTTTTTTTTTTTTTTTTTTTTTTTTTTTTTTTTTTTTTTTTTTTTTTTTTTTTTTTTTTTTTTTTTTTTTTTTTTTTTTTTTTTTTTTTTTTTTTTTTTTTTTTTTTTTTTTTTTTTTTTTTTTTTTTTTTTTTTTTTTTTTTTTTTTTTTTTTTTTTTTTTTTTTTTTTTTTTTTTTTTTTTTTTTTTTTTTTTTTTTTTTTTTTTTTTTTTTTTTTTTTTTTTTTTTTTTTTTTTTTTTTTTTTTTTTTTTTTTTTTTTTTTTTTTTTTTTTTTTTTTTTTTTTTTTTTTTTTTTTTTTTTTTTTTTTTTTTTTTTTTTTTTTTTTTTTTTTTTTTTTTTTTTTTTTTTTTTTTTTTTTTTTTTTTTTTTTTTTTTTTTTTTTGTTTTTTTTTTTTTTTTTTTTTTTTTTTTTTTTTTTTTTTTTTTTTTTTTTTTTTTTTTTTTTTTTTTTTTTTTTTTTTTTTTTTTTTTTTTTTTTTTTTTTTTTTTTTTTTTTTTTTTTTTTTTTTTTTTTTTTTTTTTTTTTTTTTTTTTTTTTTTTTTTTTTTTTTTTTTTTTTTTTTTTTTTTTTTTTTTTTTTTTTTTTTTTTTTTTTTTTTTTTTTTTTTTTTTTTTTTTTTTTTTTTTTTTTTTTTTTTTTTTTTTTTTTTTTTTTTTTTTTTTTTTTTTTTTTTTTTTTTTTTTTTTTTTTTTTTTTTTTTTTTTTTTTTTTTTTTTTTTTTTTTTTTTTTTTTTTTTTTTTTTTTTTTTTTTTTTTTTTTTTTTTTTTTTTTTTTTTTTTTTTTTTTTTTTTTTTTTTTTTTTTTTTTTTTTTTTTTTTTTTTTTTTTTTTTTTTTTTTTTTTTTTTTTTTTTTTTTTTTTTTTTTTTCTTTTTTTTTTTTTTTTTTTTTTTTTTTTTTTTTTTTTTTTTTTTTTTTTTTTTTTTTTTTTTTTTTTTTTTTTTTTTTTTTTTTTTTTTTTTTTTTTTTTTTTTTTTTTTTTTTTTTTTTTTTTTTTTTTTTTTTTTTTTTTTTTTTTTTTTTTTTTTTTTTTTTTTTTTTTTTTTTTTTTTTTTTTTTTTTTTTTTTTTTTTTTTTTTTTTTTTTTTTTTTTTTTTTTTTTTTTTTTTTTTTTTTTTTTTTTTTTTTTTTTTTTTTTTTTTTTTTTTTTTTTTTTTTTTTTTTTTTTTTTTTTTTTTTTTTTTTTTTTTTTTTTTTTTTTTTTTTTTTTTTTTTTTTTTTTTTTTTTTTTTTTTTTTTTTTTTTTTTTTTTTTTTTTTTTTTTTTTTTTTTTTTTTTTTTTTTTTTTTTTTTTTTTTTTTTTTTTTTTTTTTTTTTTTTTTTTTTTTTTTTTTTTTTTTTTTTTTTTTTTTTTTTTTTTTTTTTTTTTTTTTTTTTTTTTTTTTTTTTTTTTTTTTTTTTTTTTTTTTTTTTTTTTTTTTTTTTTTTTTTAATTTTTTTTTTTTTTGTTTTTTAGTGTTCGTTTCACTTTGTGATCACCGAAATTATTGGCCCGTTATTTTTTTTTTTTTTTTTTTTATTCATACGACTTTTTTAAGTAGTTTTGATTTTTTGATTTATACATTGTTTTTCATGTGGACTTTTTGCACATAATTTTTATTTCCAAAAAATCTTTCATTTTCCTGATTTTCCGTCACTTTTGCTTTTTTTGTTTTTTTTTTTTCCCTTTTTTAAATTACAATCGAGCATTTTTTTTTTTTTTTTTTTAATATTTCGATTGCTTTTTTATTCTTGTGACCGAAATTTTTTTGTCATTAATCGCTTTTTTTTTTTTTTTTTATTTTACATTTGTACATAGATTTTTTTGGACTTTTTTTTTTTTTTGTTCATTTTTGTAGTTAATTTTTTTTTTTTTCATTTTTGCCATTCTTTTAAGTTTTTTGACATTTAAGTTCCAATTTTTTATCCACATTTTTTTTTTTGCAAGTTCCATTTGGAATGTTTTTTTTTTTTTTTTTTTCAATTGTTTTTTTTTTTTTTTTTTTTTTTTTTTTTTTTTTCCTTTTTTTTTTTTTTTTTTTTTTTGGTCCACTTTTTTTTGTTTTGTTGGTTCATCGTTTGTTCTCGATTTTTTTTTTTGGTGCATCTAGTTTTATGGAGGTGTGAATTGGAGGGAGAGTTGATGAGAACTTAATGCTTGAGCTCAGCCTTCTATATGTATTTAGAGAGAGAAGATCCATATTATACGACAAATGAATGTCTGGAAATCGAAACTGCAACAAGGAAAAATTACATCATCAGGGCAATCGAAATATTGTGATATTGCTAAAGGACAATTGTCACGACTCGACCAAATAATTGAAAAATTGAAAATTATACAATAAAATGTATATTTTCTATAAAATTTTTTAATTAACCTAAAAATCATTATTAACAAATTAATTCTGATTCTAGAGTCAATGTTTTAAGATTTTTCTCTTGGCCCAAAATTGAATGAGAAGATTAAAGGAAAAAATTATTGTACTATTGATTTCACTATTTGTTTTTGTATGGCTTCAAAGGCAGCTATTTTTTTTTTATTAATTTCAAGCACTTTTTCTATTTTCTGTAAAATATATTAGAAAAAAATGTGAAATATGCGAAATATATTATGAAAAATTATCTTTTGTTCATAGATGGTTGCCTAGGCACTTTGGCCATAGGTGTTCCCTTAAAGGTGATTTTCTAATGTTATGAATTTGTGTGGATTTATGTTTAATTTTTCTAAATAAAAATGTACCGAAAAAATTATGAAATATGAAAAAATTATTTTTTTGTATCAAATTGGTTGCCTAGGCTTGGCAAGGTCCTCAAAGTTGATTTGTTCAATTTTATGGTATTTTTATGGAGTTTCTGTATTAATTTTCCCCCCCCCGAAATTAAAAATACTCAAAAAATAATGAAAATGTATGGAATAATATTTGTGGTCAAAATTGGTTTCGCCAGGCTTTTGCTTGATGGTTCTCCAAAGTTGATGTTGTAATTTTATGGAATATTTTTTTTTGGATTTTTTTATTAATTTAATAAAGAAAATGATGATTATAAATCATGGTGTCTAACAGCGTTGCCCCTCTTGAGAGGAAGCGCTGGTAGAGGTTCCATTAAAGACGGAGAGACCTGAATCCTAATCGATCTCAACACAATGAAATAAAAAGATGTCTGTGGACATTGGATTTCCAATTACCATCTCTTTTGCAAGGTCCGATGCCATAACTTTGGTTGGAAGAAGCTCTATGATGTGTGAGGGATGATGATAGAGAGGCAAGGGATTTTTTAGTTACAATTTACTCTGCTCATTGTGAGGGCTGTTGTCCGGTGCATGAACGCTCTGCCGAAGTGGAATGAGTAATCCTATAGGATTTCTGTTATGAGAAATAACCCTAGGGTGGGTGATAGTTTGGACCTATGTATTGGTAGGTCACCGCATGGTAGTTCCAAGTAAAGAATTATACTGGTTAAAATTGATTAAAATTGGACGTGGTGGTAGGTCACCCCATGGTAGATTCTATTGAAAGATTCTATTGGATTGTAATATTATTGGTATTAAGAGTGACCCGTATTGAGGTGCATCCCACAATGAAAATAATTGCTTGTAAGAAGGACTTTGTACTGTATGAAAAGACTGGTGTCCTGTAAGTAAGGACATTTGTGTACACCTTGTAGAAAGGAATTTGGTGTTGTAGAAAGATAATGTTGTGGTGCCTGTAAGAATGTGGACTTTTGGTGTGCATGAGTAAAAAGGAATTTGGACGTCGGTAGAGAAGGACTTTGCATGCCCATTGGAAATGGTGCCATTTCTTGGGATTTTGGGGAGACTAGGAATTTCTTGCTAGTAAGCTCTAAATCCGTATTTAAATTTACACTTGAAGGGTGCCATTTGTGGGATTCTTTAGGGAGACCAGTGAGTAGTGAGTCCTGTCAGAAGCTCCAAATCTCGATTTAATCTTACCATGAAGGGTTGCGCCTATTTTTGGGATTCTTAGGGTGAGACCAGTGATCCCGCAGAAGCTCAAACCTTGAGTTTATATCTACTCATAAGGGTGCCATTCTTAGTTAGGATCTGGGGAGGACCTAGGAATCCTGCACAAAAGCTCAAACCCGATTTAACTACCATGAAGGGTGCCATGTTCTTGGGATCCGGAAAGACCGCTTTGGTGAATCTTGCACATAAAGGTCTCAAACGCGATTTAATTCTGTACTCAGGAGTGGTTGCCATTTCTGGATCTCGGGTTAGACCCGGAATCCCGCATTAAGCTCAATACCTGATTAACTTATCCTAGGAAGTGGTTCCATTAGGAATCTGGGGTGAGACTAGGAATCCTGCAGATAGCTCAAAAACCCGATGTTAATCTTACCTTTGACCACACGGCGCCATTCTGGGATTCTAGGTGAGGACTTAGCAATCCGGCAAATAAGCTCAAACTCACATATGCTCTGACCTTGAAATATTCGTGGTTGTCAGTTCTGGGATCTGAGATGGACGCAGGAATGCCTTTTGCAGAACCTTCAAACCCAATACTGTGTTCTCCATTTCACTTTAGGAATTTAAACTGTATTTGAGGCAGGACATCCAATTATCGCATTATATTTTCAGTTCGAGACGAATCATGTTTCATTAAAGCAGGTAAATACCTGTATGTGCCGCCAATGGATTCGGAATGTCTTGGCAATGTTACGAATCATTTCCTAAAGGGTCAGGTTGATAAAACATGATCTTTACATGAGATTGGAAGAGTGCCTATGTGTATTTGGGCTTGAACAACTAGGCTTGTGTCTCGCAACAATTGTCATTATGAATTCGAGGACCTTGGATAGGTAATAGTCGAACATCAGGATAGGTATTTTCTGTCTTATGGCTAGTGTTTTAGTAGTAATTGTATGCGCAAGCATTTTTTATCATATGAGTTCATTGGTTTGTGTCCATGCTAAAACTACTTTAGCAAAGTTTTGCAATGGTTAGAAGCAATCTGGTATATAACTCATGATGCAATTTTGAATCCATAAATGTGGCTCATGCTTAGATCTATATACAGTCGTAGTTTGCAATACCATATTTTTGGTTGTCATAAGCGAGCTTATAATTAGTTTATGAACACCTTGAATGTAATATTGGAATGGGTTTGATTCAGTCTGAAGGGCTTCTCCCACTCTCGATGAATAGGAGTTGTTTCATCCTGAGTGCATGGATTCCTCGAAAAGAAATTCACTCATTCATCTACCAGTCATCGCATTTTCATTGCAAAGTGTCTGAGCAAATCTCGTAATGGGTACGATCAAGCCAATCTGGATAGGTCTTGATTTGGACCATATGTGATGGCTG
>JAGVVM010003454.1:0-34673 GCA_019149425.1 Psidium friedrichsthalianum
GGGGACTATCTGTGTCTCCCTAAAAAGCCATACCACAAGCATTCCGAACTTAAGTATATTCCTAAACTATTTCATCTGAACTGTGAGATGTTAAACTCGAGGGCTCAGTTAAGGGAGGCAGGCGTGTGGCACTAGGACATCAAAAATAAGAAAGTATACGTGAAACCTGCCGTTACCTATATATCAAACGAACATGCCACGAAGAACACTATCGAAGTTTCGGCTCCTACTATGTCAACCTATGCTTCGCACGTTATTTGGATCCAATGTTGACACAGTACCCTAGTTGCAAATACTGTACACGATTTTCCTTTTATATATATATATATATATATATATCCATATATATTATTAAGCAAATTAAAATTCGGCACCGACAGCGCCAAAAGTATTGAAACTGTCTCCCTCTCCCTACAAAGCCATAACACGAGCGGTCAACGAGCGGTGCTACTCTGCTCGCGACCTCACCAGATCCTCTGGTCCGCACTCCTTCAGTCCTCATTATCAACGGCTCTCGTCCTTTCGCGCGCTTGAATATTCCCCTAGCCTCTTTGTTTTTTTAGACCAAGAGACTCCTTACCTACTGCTCGATGAGACAAAAGGAATGAAGAATCGCCATCACCTCGTCAGCTTCAACTTCTTCTTCACTGCCTCTGTTCCTTCTCTGACGATCCCTAGAGAGAGAGAGAGAGAGAGAGAGAGAGGGAATCTACACTGCTCGCTAGCCCGGTGATCAAGGTCGCAGCAAAAGCTTCTTTCCACCGAGGCCACCTTCGTTCCTGTGATCGTGCCGATCTTGATTTTTGAAATCCGTGCCCTAAATCTGTAGCTCTTTATCGGAATGTGTTGGCTTATTTTTGCTGTTGACGGCGACAACGATCGAGATATCCAAGCAATCGGTGAATGGCATGCAGATCGAGCTGATCGACGTGTTGCCGCTTCCGATGATAAACACGGACCTCGAAGTCGGCGGCCGTTCCCGCGAGAGGTCGAGGCTTTTCGTCAGAAGGCTCTGGAAGCTGACAGCATCCTCTTTGCGTCCCCTGAGTACAGCTACTCCGTCACTCGTGACTACCTCCCTCTGCTTCATTCTATGCATTTACTTGTTCACTGTGGTGCTATCCAATGTCATTGCTTTTATGGCTGTTGAGCCCATAGAAGAAGAATTGACTGCTGTTTGCTAATTTGTCTTGTCTTGGAGTGATTGGGATGCACTTAATCACTCGAAATAATATTGCTCCCATCCGCATGCACGTTTCATTAGCCCCAATAACAACAACCCCCCCCCCCCCCCAAAAAAAAAAACTCTTTAGCCTATGTCCCCATTATATTTTAAAAAAATTATCTCATAAAAAACTCCCAACTTTAGCTTATGCCTCAATCATATCCAAAACTTTTTCTTGCCTCATAAAAAATCCACGGTGTTTTTACTTTTGTCACAATTCTACCAACTTGATATCCAAAAAATCCTCAACTTTAGTATTTGTCACAATTATATAAAAAAAATAATCTCATAAAAAACCACAAACTTTTACTTTTGACCTAATTCTACCGCCAGCAGCTTTCTATTTGTAATCACCATTCGTTAATTTTATGTGGTACGAATTTTATCGTCGAACTTATCAATGAATCTTCAAATTAAAAAAAAAAAAAACAGGTTTCAAGGATAACGAAATTTGAGATCATTCGTCTAAATAGGCAAATCTCCCCATCTAACTGTTGAGTGCGGGAAAGAATACGAAACACACCATTTTAAGTAACTCTGTATCTTCCGACAATGTGTGGAGAAAGTAGATAACATAAGAGAAGTTGCTGGACTTTTTCATGTTAGCTTTTGCTAAGGTATAATTTTTTACGACATGGGAATGCCTAACGATGATTATGAATGGAAGGCTAACGGTAGTACAATTGAGGCAAAAGTAAAAGTTTGAAGTTTTTTATGAGACAAAAAGAAGTTTTGAATATAATTGGGATAAATACTAAAGTTATGGGTCTTTTAGGTATTAGGCCGGTAGAATTGGGACAAAAAGCTAAAGTTGGGATTTTTTGGGGTGTTAGGCCAATAGAATTGAGACAGAAGTAAAAGTTTACGATTTTTTATGAGACAAAAAAATTTGAATATAATTGGGACAGAAGCTAAAGTTGAAGGTTTTTTTTTTCTTGGTATCAGGCCTGTTTTATTGGATTAGATTAGATAAGATCGAGTTTATTGCCAAATTGTTGGATCAGACAACGGTTTCTTCGGGCTGTGTTGGGGATAAAAGGAGTCTATCTATTGAGTTTCTCTTTTTCATAACATGGCATCAGCCTCAATTATCTTGCTCTGCTTTTATCTTGCTTGTGCTGATGTTTTTCTTTCTTCCTCCATATTTGCTGTCGAATTTGCGGATATTGAGCTCAAACCAAACTAGAGTCAAGTTAACTTCCAGATGGTCCTTTTATTTTTCACAGTTAAATGTATTGGATGGTTTGGTCTATGAATGAACATGCCTTTCAAGAATGCTATTCATATTACCTGAGTTCCCCATTCCTATTAAGACTAAAACAATGCTACTTATATTATGCATTGTTGGTGCTTGTACCTGTGATGTGGGAGGCCTACTGTTGGAGTAACTCAATGAGAATGAAACTGCGAAGTGATTGGAAGTTGGAACTACCATAATAATGGACCTATTTGTTGATCAATTTCAAAGCTGTTGATGTCTTGCTTGAGAGAAGGTCGAGAGAGAGTGTGTATGTTGTGGTTTCTCATGCTTATCAACTCGATTGGCTTCTGACAGTAGTAGCATTCGATAGGATTCCTACCTCGAGACGTAGGGCTATTAGTTCAGGAAAGAAGATCTTGGCCAGCAGTAGTAGGATATTGTAAGTTATATAATGGCTTCTGAAATGAAAACTCAGCACGCAACACTCTGTGGATTTGATGACACTATACTGTAAGCATGTTTATGTATCTATTTTACGAATCTATGTATGTTACGTATCTATGTATTTTGCACTCACTCAAACATGATTACTTACTTAGGTTGTCAACCCTGTTTATCGACTCATGACAACCATTTGACTGCTTAGCTGAATGTGTATTAGTATACTTATCAATATCAATCCTTGGACTGAGGCTTGCTTGACAAACATCTGTTGCATGAAAAATTCTCACAATGGACCTATCATCCATTTCTTTACCGCGAGACTCATCTCCTTCCTAAACTAATTAGGAGATGTTACTTCACTTACACTTCACTTACACTTCAGATGTCATGAGTCAATTGTCCTCATGTGGAAGCTTTGCTTCTGATAATGGTATGGGGTGAAGTGACCATCTGCAATGGTACAGATTCTTGGAAATATCGGTATGCTCGTGTGGAACAAATTATAAAATATCAGCCTTCTCTCAGATACTTTTGGATCTCGAGTTCATTGAATCTGTATACACTAAAGAGAACTATATACTCCTGTTTGAATTCATAAGTCAGTGGTAGACTGCATAATATCATACGAATCTCCCATTGCTTGTTAGGTATGCCCTTTTCGACAGTGTGGGTTTGAGGTTACAAGTAACCAGAATTTACGCTCTAACCATTGAGTCCAATGGGACAAAATAATCCTTTCTGATATTTTCCAGCCATGAAAGTTGAAATGAAACTTCTTTTCTTTAATATTTTACACCAAATCCACGTTTTGTGAATGAAACTTGGGCCAGAAACACCCTAAAGATGTTTTAGATACAGTCAGACCTAAGTGGAAGCCAGAATGGATAGCCCAAAGGTCATCAAAACTTCATGGTGTTGGGAGTTTGATCCTTTGTTGTTTGCGTAAACTACGCCCATCATTTCTGTTTCTTTACTACCGAGCCAACTCCTCGATGTTGGAAAGCAAGTTGACACAGATGTATATTGTGCTCGGGTTCATTTTCTGCTCAGGAGGGAAAATAAGAACGCAACATTCGTCGTGAACTTGAATTTGCGTTAGCATCCACACGATGGTAAAGGATGAGGAAGTTATGTATTTGTGGAGGCATTCATTTCTTGATCATTTTCTTCTTTCTGCTATGCCAGCTCCTTTGAAGAATGCAATTGACTGGGCATCTGGACCATCAAATGTTTGGGCCGGTAAGGTAGCTGCCATTGTCAGCACGGGAGGAAGTTCTGGTGGGGGACGGGCGCAGTATTATCTCCGTCAAATTGGGGTCTTTGTCGATCTTCATTTCATCAAGAAGCCTGAATTCGTCTTAAATGCATTCCAACCACCTACAAAATTCGACAGTGAGGGAAACTTGATTGATCCAGAGGCAAAGGAGAAACTCAAGCAGGTTCCTCGAGCGCTGCAAAAATTTACGTTGCAACTACAGGGTCGGTGATGCAAAACTCTTTTAAGAATTTAAATGCTCTGCTTGATGGGCATCTATTTTATCTCAGTAAAGCTGAGGACATGAAATTGATGTCTTGACGACGAACCGCAATTCCATGATTGAGATTTTGAGTAACTAAGCAAGGGCTTTGTTAGTAAAGGAACATTCCTCAAAGGAATGACAAACAGTGGAGGGGAGCACACTGTAAGAACAAGGTCAAATGACATCTCCAGTAGTGTCAAAAGGTAAGGGTGCTTCTTAAGTCAAATTTTGGGTGAATTTAATGCATTAAGAGGAGTAAGAACAAGATCAAATGACCGATCAGGAAAAAAAAAATTAGAGTACGAGAACGAGTGTACCGATTGGAAGAAAATTAGGGGATTGCTTTTTCTAGAACCAGACTCGTGACCCAATTGAATGTGATGATGAGACAAGAAAAGGCCAATTTGGTTCTGACAGCCAACATGTGCCGACAATATAGGAGACAACCCTCTAGCATAGTACCCATCAAACAAAGTGACTGACATGAATTTTGTCCCCCTGCGCCCTTCGCACACCCGCATGAATGTCCCTTGACACGACGCCAATGGGGTCCTCTTGAAATTTCCGAGGATGAACCGATCGACCAGTAACAATGGGTTTGTCTTGTTTTTTGGCAGTGAGTTCTCTGACAAAAATTAGGTGGATAACTTTACTGACGAAACAGACCAGAATTTGCATCAAACTGATCAGGAAGTTGGAAGAGTTCCATATATCGACTCGAAGGAAAGGTGACTCACAAAAAGCACAGAAATCTAGCGATTAATTGCGCATTATGCGTAAAAATCATTAAGGGTCGATCGACAAACGTTCTCGTGTTGAGAAATCATAAGCTAAATTCATCTGTGGCAATTGATACATCACAAAGCCTGGTGGGAGTCTTCTGTTGAAGGAGATTAGCCTTGGATATGTCATAACTCATGATACAACCACCCAACAATATGCATCTAAGTGGTGACGTGTCCAAGAAGGAAGCACGCACGGGTCCTTTTATTTTTGTGTGTGCGCGCGTGTGAGGTTACAGCCAACAATAAGAGTCGGGTCCACTTGGGAATTGGCTGAGTTTGACTTGTCAGAAGATGCTGCAGGCCACACGATGTTTTAGGACGCGGGGTCCGAGCTCCAGTTAGCTGAGAAACCCGCCTAGGAAAAAAGCCTCGCCATTGTTAATAGCATGAAGCTGTCGATGTCTGCCCAATGTCCAGTAAAGAAGTCCTCCTTGTTGGCTACTACTTCTCTCCATATGCCCCTCTAAAGTATATAGGAAATGGACCTTCCCCTCTCCCCCAAACAAGAAAGTCATGCCCACGACTCTCTCTCTCTCTCTCTCTCATGCACTAGGGCTTTGGACGAATCAGCAAAGTGACAGGAATTATAGTCTTTTTTATTCTGCTAAAGGAGCAAAAAGTCATGAAGAGGACAAGGACTGCGTATGTTAGGAGGGACACACTGGACAAAGCTTGTGCCTTTTGGAAAATGTGGTAAAATATGAAGGGGCACAGAAAAGAAAAGATTGCTATTTGAAGGAAATAACAGGATAAATTAGAGAAATTATAGTAAAATTGCCAAGTGCGGTCACTACTCTCTGATCTGACACACCCCCAAAAAAGGCAAATAGGATAACTACCAGCGATGACATGTCTCTGTTTTCTCCCAAATGTTTGGTCTGACAGGAGTTTCAGGAGTCGAATCCGGATGCAAAGACCAATGCTTTGAATCTTTGGTCCAAACCCATTGGAAAAAGAAAAGTGGAAATTAGGGAGAAAAAAATAAAAGAAAGAGAAAGAGAAAGAAAAAGAAAAGAAAAAGAGAGCAGAGAGAAAAACAAAAAAAATAAGAAAATGCACCCAGAAGAAACAACGAAAAGCTTGGCATTGGTACCAACCCCAACTTTTGCTTTCTCCATCATGAATCCGACACTCCCGTCCTTTTTCCTTTCAAATCTCAGACAACCCATTTCATAGCACAAGAGTTGACGCCAATGCAAATTCAGGCTACACGACGTATTAAAAGAGTCATCTTTTTCATGTTCCGGCATTTGTCTTGTTTATTTCTCTCCTCTGTTTCAAGAATGCCTTGTTGTGATTGGAGAGTTTTCATTGGGGAAAGCACATAGTTAGAGAGATAGAGAGAATGTGCGCGTGGGTGTGAGAGAGAGAGAGAGAGACATTGATCTGGGTATAGGGAAGCAGAGGAGGAGAATGTAAGCGTTAACATTTGTTAGGGTGCAGAGAGAAATGAGCAAAAAGCACGGCCGAATTTTGAAGGCCTGGGAAAAAAACAGTGAGGAAATCACAAGCTGCTGCAAAGAAAAGGGTGAACAGCATTTTCGCCGCTATGTCGGTCGCCCACGTTGACGACGAGGACAATGCGGGCCTGAGCGAGGTCTATCATGCCGAGAGAGTCCTCTCAAATGGGGACTTTTACACTGGCCAGTGGGCGGATAACCTCCCCCATGGTCACGGGAAGTATCTGTGGACTGATGGGTGTATGTATGTTGGCGAATGGTTCAACGGCAAGACAATGGGAAAGGGGAAGTTTTGTTGGCCAAGTGGTGCCACATATGAGGGTGAATTCAAGAGTAATTATATGGATGGTAAAGGGACTTACACAGGCCCTTCGGGTGATACATACAGAGGTTCGTGGATAATGAACTTGAAACATGGGCAAGGGACTAAGAGTTATGTTAATGGTGATTACTACGAAGGAGAGTGGCGGCGTGGGATGCAAGATGGCCATGGACGGTACCAATGGCATAATGGGAACAATTACATAGGACAATGGAAAAATGGGACTATCAATGGGAATGGTACAATGATATGGAGTAATGGAAATCGATACGATGGATTTTGGGAAGATGGTTTGCCTAAAGGGAACGGGACTTTTAGATGGGCGGACGGTAGTTTTTATGTCGGCATTTGGAGTAGAGACCCGAAGGAGCAGAGTGGCACATACTATCCTTCAGGGTTGACTGGAGGTAACGTGGATTGGAATCCTCAAGAGGTGTTTTCAGTGGATTTGCAGGATTGCAAGATTTCTCCCGGCGAAAAAGTTTCGATTTTGCCATCGCAGAAGCTGCTGAATTGGCCGGGGATTGAGGGGGAGTCCTTGGAAAAGCAGCAAAATTGGAGACCTCAGAAGGAAAGTGATGGGGTGGGAAACGGAGGTCATCGGTGGATGGAAGGGTGTCTCATTACAGTTGGGGATCTGAAGGCGGTGATGGACATAATGTCAGGGATGATGATGAAGGGCTGGGGAATATTCAGCCTCAAGATTCAAGCATGAGAGCCACACTGACTGAACAACAGATGCTGAGGATAAAACCGCCAAAGAGACAGGGAGAGACTATATCTAAAGGACATAGGAACTATGAGCTAATGCTCAACCTGCAACTAGGAATCAGGTAATGGCAGTTTTTATTATAGGTAGTGTAACTTTGCCTCCTTTTTCTCTTGAATTGGATAACAGAAGTTTAGCTTTACTGATTGAAACTTGTTTATGATTATACACAAGTTTCACATATTCATAGATTTTAAATTCGTTTTTTTTTCCTCGATATAGCTGATTAGATTTTTGTCTCCTCAGTTAATTGAGCATAAGTTTCAGTTCTAGTATTCCACATGATCTGGTGTTCAATGGAAGGGATGGTGAACAAGTGGAAGTAATGATCTATTGCCTCTCCAAGCTATAATGTTTCGTCTCGTATTCTCCTACTGGGAACAATTCCAGGAAATAAATTTGTGCATATTTCATCGTGATCAGCATGTCATCTGATGCCTTTCTTGCATGTAATCGGTCATTCAACATTGCCCCGCAGGCATTCCGTTGGAAGGCCTGCTCCAGCTACATCCCTGGATCTGAAAGCTTCGGTTTTCGATCCCAAGGAAAAAGTTTGGACTAGATTTCCTCCCGAAGGATCCAAACATACTCCACCCCACCAGTCATGTGAATTCAGGTGGAAGGATTATTGCCCAGTGGTTTTCAGGTAATCTCGAACAATTTTTTGTCACTAATGATAATCTTCTTTCAGCTTCACCATCCAGTTACCTTTTGTGCATTCATCTACAATCTAGTACTGTTTGTGGCAGAACTAATGATATTATGCTCATTAGCATAAGCTTAAGCTGACATCTCCTAAAATAGTCCTTTATTGAACTTTTTCTGGATCTCTGTCTTGTGAACTCACTCAAGATAACTCAAGTTTCAAAGCACCAAATTTCATTAACCCAGACTTCAGAACAATATATTCTTTTTGCCAATCTGCAGGACTCTCAGAAAATTATTTAGAATTGATGCAGCAGATTATATGTTATCGATCTGTGGGAATGATGCCTTGCGAGAGCTTTCTTCCCAGGGAAAAGTGGAAGTTTCTTCTACTTAACCCATGATGACCGGGTACATGATAAAGACCATGAAAAAATCAGAAGTAAAGGTGTGTTCCCCTCGTTGCTTCCATAATATGAGTGATGAAGTTCCATTTATAAGTGCATTGTCACTAAATAATTTACCGGAGCAGAAAGTAGTCTTCTATAATAAGGTTGATGTTTATATCTAAATTAACAACTTATCTCCAGATGTTAAATTAGTTTTGCTCATACCAATTACAATATAGAGTAATCAGTCTGATGAAGGCATATTGCTAGGTTCAACCATTTATGTAAAGCTTTCTCGAGATTTTTAGTGGAAGTTATTTGCACCTGGCTGCAAAGTTTTAGTCAGCAATTCTTGAATTTGTGGTCTTTTTTCTGCTTGTTCACAATGTAATGTAATTTTTTTCATCACAGGTGCTTTTGAGGATGCTGCCATCTACTATAATCATGTCCGAACCTACGAAAATACTCTCGTTACAAAATACTTTGGTCTACACTGCGTGAAATTGACTGGGACTGCACAAAAGAAGGTAATGTTTGAGATACACTGGAATCAGAGTTAAATCTCCCTAGGTGGACTTCACATAAAACTATAGTCGTACTCATTTGCAATCAGTGGCCCAGGTACGGTTTGTCATAATGGGAAACCTATTCTGCTCTGAGTACACAATCCATAGGCGCTTTGACTTGAAGGGTTCTTCTCATGGTCGTATCACTGATAAACCGGAGGCTGAAATTGAGGCTACTACCACCCTTAAGGACCTTGATCTCAACTTTATATTCAGATTGCAGAATGTTTGGTTCCAAGAATTCTGCAGGTGAGATTTCTTTTCTGCTTGTGCTATTAAACCGTTTGTTCCCTTCTTTGTACCTTCCTTACTCTTGAGCCCTCTCTCGCCAACCCCAAGCACCTTCTGCCCACACCCTCGAGCTCAATATTGCACAAGCAAGGTAGAGAGATGGAACTTCGATTACTCATTTCTGATATATAATGAACTAAGATTTTCACAAGCCAACTTGTTTCTGGTATATAATTTCTGTAGAGCTCTTTCTTTAGAGAATGAAGTGGGATTTTAGCACGCCAGCACTCCTCCATTCATAGTAATCCAAGCTTCTAACTAGGTCAAACTAATTCTGATTCCATATGTTGATGGCAATTTCTGAGAGGTGCATTTAAGTAGAGGTTGTCAGTTTATCTGTCTTTCTGTGAAGGTTGAGCCAATCCTAATATATCCTGTATTTGTTTATGTCCTCCACTGATAAGTGATTCATTTGTGCAGACAAGTAGACAAGGACTGTGATTTTCTTGAACAGGAGAGGATTATGGACTACAGTCTTCTGATTGGTCTTCACTTCCGAGATACTTCTTATAACAAGGATAGCTTAGTTGCCGAGACTTGTCCTGCCGGAGTTCGCACTCCTAGAGGTTCACTTTCGCCATTTCGCTAGATGCCTTCGGTTCATGCCATATGAACCAGGCTTAACATCTGCTATAATGTCTGTTCAGGCATTGGAGATAACCTTGTTGACCCTGCAGATGCTCGGCTTTCCAGTGTGGAAATGGATCAGCTTCAACTTGACCCTACCAGGTAAAACTGATCCGTTACTCCTATGCAATAAACAACTCCTTACAGATCTCTGACAATCTAGGAAACGGAAAAAAAAGAGAGGCAAATCAGTGCTTATGGATTGATGGCACTTCCATTTCTCAGTATGCTAGTTTTTGTTTGCAACGTCCTCCATCCTTTGTAAGCCTGGCAATCTACCATTTCAATCAAATTAGCTCTACATATGTGACTTAAGCATTGCTGTTGTTATACATGATGATATTGGGCAGGTGGGCTTCGACCAGATTAGGGATAAACATGCCTGCAAGGGCTGAACTAACAGTGAGGAGAAGCGACTGTGAGCTACAGCTGGTTGGTGAACCAACAGGAGAGCTATACGAGGTCATCCTCTTCTTTGGCATAATAGACATATTGCAGGATTATGACATTAGCAAGAAGCTTGAGCATGCATACAAGTCAATCCAATACGACCCTACTTCAATATCGGCAGTTGATCCAAAGCAGTACTCCAGACGGTTCCGTGATTTTATATACAGAATCTTTCTAGAAGACACTTGATGTTTGGATCCTCTCAAATTGTCGATCCACGTGTGGACACCTATGTACAGTCAATGCATGGGATGATGGTTCTCGATGGTGAGAAGGCTGCCGTTTTGGTAAGCGGAGAGTCCTAGAGAATGGCATCTAGGGTCAGGTGTCTCATGCTCTTGGGGAAACAAACGGCAGATTTTCACCTTCATCGTCTTGTAAGTTATAGGCTGAAAGAAATGTTGTTGTAGGTAAGGGTAGAGAAGATCAGAATTTAAGCCTCATTCTTTTTGTAAAATGTCTCATCACAGCATTGATTCTTTGTACCCATATCTTCAACCAGAAAAGGGAGGGATATGGAATTTTGTTATGAATAAGATGTACAGGAAGAGATCGGTGAAGGCAAAAAAGAAAAATTCTTAGTTGCTTCACCATGAATTTCAAATCACAATCTGAATCAAATATCCTTTTCAGGAAGGTTTGTTTTATTCTTTCGCGTGTCTAATTATGTTGAGAGGTTCGAAGTTCCTTATTTTTCCCGTCGGACATACACAGACATTTCCGCACAAATTGACCCAGCAAGATTGGTACATTCACTATCCAAAGTGCAATCAAGCAGAATCCACCAGTACCTCTAAGTTGGCCAACCGTGGATAGGTTAAAGGTCCTGAAATTTCTACCAAAGATTATACGCAGCAAAAATTTGCTCCTTTGAGCTGAACTTCGAAATCCAGAGCTGATGGATGCACACTGGCGAGTTGTGTACCTTACGGGCCTTGGAGTCGTAATTTAAATTTCGAACGTGGCATGTGGGAATACTTGATGCTGCCGAGTGCACAATAATGCAACTTGATTCCACATAAAACCCTCCATTCAGCCTCATCTTGGGGGATCTCAGCACTCAACATCAACCTTGACTCCATCCATTCCGTGAAGACTCGGGCTGTTGCACATGTCAAGCTATTGTCTGGCCTCGATGTTACAGCCAATTAATATCGAATTGCCGCCTTAGAGTAAGTGTTTTTACTTCAATTTGACTGATTCAGAACAGTGCCAGACACCCGACCGGCAAAATTTAAGGGGAACAAGGACCATGTCTTGTTTCGCGGAGGACGTGGGGACCAGAGATCATGAAAAGCAAATTTTTGTTTTGGCGTCCCATCACCTACATAAAGAACCAAGCCAAGAAGCTAGTATCTATCATATCAACCAATAACTCTTCCTGTAACACAAAAGAAAAGGTGGTCTCCTTTTTGCATGTTGATGTAGGATTCTCGCTAGGCCACTAAATTCTTGATTTAGGAATCTACTAAGATCATAAGTGGAAATGACAGAATCAGTCATCAAAATCACGACACTAAGCGCATGATACTTGCAGAGGCATAAATGTATCTACTGAAGTATAAATACTTCTGATTGATAAGATTCATGCGACGGTAAAAAGGAAACACAATATAGAAAAAGCACAATATTTTCATTAGAGAGTTCCTCTTCATACAGATCCACAACATGAAGGCACCGATTTGTTGCCGATCTATTTCCAACTAACGCTGACACACATGATTTTATTTATCTTCCGAGTGGGTCTTAAAAGAACTTTGCATGTCTAGATACAAATGTGACTGCATTCAGCACCTGTCAGAAAAATCTGTGAGATAAACTGAAATTGGATTTTGTCCAAGCACAAGGTTTGTTCCTGCAGATCTCTTACAAATTATTGTGCCAGTTATTGTTTGAGGAACACGAATAGAGGCAACAAAACTGACAATGACAAATTGTCTTCTAAAACTGAGACTTGTAAATTTCATGCCCATTCATTGCAGAGGTCACTGGAGACAATCTGATTGCAAACGAGTATGGTATGGGAGGAACCAGATATTTCTCGTGGACACACGGCGACCAGCTATCATCACCACCCACACCCATATGCTTGTGGTCGAGATGCACCTGTAACAGCACATAAAAATTCTAATAGCCAAGACCCCGATAATGGGAATATAGTAAAAGGAAACATTGGCATGACCCTGGAGCTATTGACACGTATATGCGAAAGCCAGAACAAAGGAACGTAACGTGTTAACAAAGCAAATAATTCCTTAATTTCTTGTTGCAGCATTTAGTTAGATTTCAGAGAAACTGACATTGGACTGAATATATACAGTGAAATTTCATATATTTTTGGGACGAATAGAAACAGTCAAATGAAATCAACACTTGAAGATATAATAACACAAACGAGAAAGCATTTCTGACTCAAGGCATTACCTCAATGCTGCTTCCTCTAGCAAGATCTTCCTTATGCGTTGCACGGTCAAGTTCCGACGTGGTGTAATAACTCGCACTCATTTGCATTGGAGGAGAACTGCCATAAATAGAAGCATAAATCCCAACACCATCTCTGTTTTGGAATGTCACCCATCTCACATCAGCACGACCTGCACATTCTCCTGGAACTATGTAGGGAACATGCATGTCAGCCACATTCTCCTCGTAAACCGCAACATGGGCAGCAGCTTTTCTGTCTGGATAACATTCAAAGGGACCTCGTCCATACCATTGAATCCTCTCCAAAGAACTTTCCAAATGGAAAACAACTCCAACTCGTGGCAGAGGTGGAAGATTCAAACTGGGTCTTACATGGCATTCCATAATGACATCCCCAGAACAGTAGATCGAGTATATCACGTCACATTCAAATACAACAATTGATTTCTCGGACTGAGAAAGGGAACCCTCCTCACCTTGCACGACAACATGGTATATTGTCTTGATTTTCAAAAGACCATCAGAATCTTGCTCTATAGAGCAGCTCTCGGTAACAACTGAGAGGCTGTTGAGGTGAGCAGCTTTCCACAAAGAGAGATAGCTAGCGGAGCCTCCACCTTTGTCATTATCTGTAGGTGCTCGCCAAAAGCAAGGGAGTATGCCACTATCCATAACAGGAACTCCTTGAACCTGCAATTTTGTTACCATGTATTCAAGAATTACATTGCCATTGATGTCAGAATATTTAAAGTGGGACACACCATAAATGTAAGATTGATGATAATCTTCTGCCTTAAAAAGATAATTTACGATAACAACCTTCCAGCTTTCAAAAGCTCCTTTCTGGACATTGAATTTTATCTCCCAATTATCCTGATGGCAGACTCTGATCGTATGCCCAGAAACTTCTTTAAAAAAGGTACCACTTTCAACTTTGATAGCCTGCAGGTTAAACTACTATTAAGTAATGTTGGAGACATTATATAGATGCAATACTATAAACCAGATAGCTTTTTACATGGTGAGCAAGGACTTTTTTAGCAGGGAGCCGGACTTGGGTGGAAGACACAATATGCCCAACTTCAGCCCAGCGGGTTGAATGCAAAAGCTTAGCAGAAATTGTCAAGAAAATCTCAGTTGCATAGCAGGAAGCCCAAACTGAGAACCATGGACCCTTCGATAACTCTATGTCAAAGCTGCTCTGGGATCCAATCGTGGGAAGTGAAAGGGTCCCGGAACCAAGGTTGCATCCATCCCCGTGGATGAACCAACTAAATTCTAACCCTTCTGTTGTTTCATAGAACTGAGTATTCATTATCTGTAAAGGAGATTGAAATATTGTCAGCTTCAACAAAAAATTATAGAGGTTAGCTGAGGCTTGACAGTACCTTTAGCGTGGTCCCATTTAATAGAACCTTGATTTGTTGATAGACATACTTCACTTCTGCAGACGTTAAACAGAGCCACAGTGAGCATGCAGATTGATAGCTAATCAAGCCACTAAAGTCAAAATGTTATATATGTCAGTCAAAAGTAAAAAGTGAAATGTACCATGCAGTGCAGGATGTGGAGTTCGATCTGGCCATGTAAGTCCATCCAAACAGAAGTTTAAATCATTAGGAATGTCCCCAAAGTCTCCTCCATACGCCCAATGTTTGCAGCCATCAGCCTTCTCTTTTAGTAAACCCTAGGTTGAAAGAACATAACCTCAAGTTTCTTAACAAGTCATCCTTATGCAATCGCCACAATGAGAAAGCCAAACAAGCTCATAGTATAGATCAGGCATAGCTTATTAAGTTGATATTAGTGCCAGTTATTGACTGCAAACATGATAATATGAAGGGCCAAAAACACTAGCTTACTAAGCATCAAAACAAGGACATGCATGTCTTTCTTGGAGAGAACTTGAAACACTCGCATCTATTCAACCCACAATCCCCTTTGCTCTCCAAATGAACTCTTGACTAACTCTACCTGTGCAAATTACTACTTCTGATATCAATAGAAAGATTGTCAACAATTAATGCCTTAAGTATGTATCTGTACGAACTTGGCAAATCGCAACATAGAATTTGCAAGCCTGATATATTACACAAACTCAATTGATTTAATTTCATTTTAAGATATAGTTTAAGGTGCTTGATATCCATCCCAATAATGTTCTTCACTGGATCAGGTTACCGCATAATCTATTCAAAGGACTTGTGAAACCTTTAACAGTTATGTCTAACTATTTCAGTGAAAATAGGACATACATGACTCATTTGCCAGCTACTTTTAGTCAGCATTATTATACCGTTTAAGAAAAAATTACTTCTGGATTGAACAGAAGAAAATTACATATGTATTGATGCATAGAGCCAGACCTGGTTAAAGATTCAGATCTGCGAGACACCTCTTAGGAAAGGCTCTATCATTTTTTGTAACAATACATCCAATAAGCACTTTACTGGACACTTTCTCAATCCACATATATTTCCCAAGTAATATTGGGAAGAACTAACTTGACTTTATAAGCATGTAATAAAAGAAATGCCTTTTAGATATTTGGCACAATTCTTGGTAATATACAGGGATTCCTGTCCACAACTGTGAGCATAGGGGTTGGTCCAAAGTGAAGGCTTGCATGAGCATACTTTTCCAGGTCAAGGAGTTATTTACCTGATCAACCCACTCCCAGATAAAACCACCTTGGAGACCAAATGTACTATCAATTGCTTCCCAGTATTCAAGAATGTTTCCATTGCTGTTTCCCATTGAATGCGAGTACCTGTCAATGGTGACACATGAATATTGAACATGGTATGGATATTAGATCAGAGATACTGTAGAATTAAGAACAAAGTGTGATGATTAAGAAATAATAAAAAGGGGGGAAGAAAAATAAAGTCAGAGTTACATACTCGCACAAGATCAAAGGACGAGTTTCACTCGGATCTTTAGCAATCTTCACTATGTCCCACACACGCATGTACATAGGGCAAACAATATCTGTTGAGGAAGTTCTGGCTCCACCACCTTCGTAGTGTAATACACGAGAAGGATCCTTCCCTCGGATCCACCCTGACGTAAAACTATTAGATTAGTAACTTATAGCAAAGGAAGAAGGTTTTTCCATCGAATGCATCTTCTCCCATGCCATATATTGCCCATACCTCAGGCATGAAATATGCATCCCAATTCCCAACACTTTAAATTAAAGGAGAGAAATTAATATCTCTTCCTGAATACTGCATGTGCGAGTACATTGTAGGCCATAACCAACTTACTCGGAGGTTGGCTCCTCCATGTTTGCTATGCAAACCACTAATTTGAAGCATGTTCATTAACACTTTCTATACATAAATAGCTGAAGAAGAATGGATGTGCTAATTCAATAGATAAATTCCATCTTAGAAGTCTACTCATCAGGGTTTGAAGCAGTGTGTCAAATATGTGTGCATATTCTTTCAGATGGCACTTCATTACAAGAGAACGATCTGAATGAAACTGAAAATAAGCGCATTCATTTATTTATTCTTGTTTTGATATTTTCCAGCAGCAATAATTTGTAAGAACTGCTTTGATCTAATAATTTGGAAGGTCTAATACCAGCTGAAGCAGAATGATTAGGCCCATATCCAGATTCATTCCCTAAGGACCATGATATTATGCAAGCATGATTTTTGTCCCTCTCCACCATGCCAATCACACGATCCAGCATAGCAGCAGCCCAACTTGGTTCACGTGTAGGATGCTTCCGATCTTTAGAGAGAATAAAACCATGTGTCTCAATGTTGGCTTCATCTATCATGTACATGCCAAACAGATCACACAACTGATACCAACGAGGATGTTGAGGATAATGGCTGTTTCTCACAGCGTTCATATTATTTTGCTTCATAAGAACTAAATCCTGCGAAGATGGATAGCATAAATATAAATACAACTAACACCATTGTTAAACGCTGTCATAGGGAAAATAAATTTCCTAAAATTCCATTGTTACCTTAACCATACAAGACTCAATGTTTGTCTTTCCTAGACGCGGATGATGCTCATGCCTGTTCACTCCTCTTATTATGACTGGATGCCCATTAATAAGCAACTGTTTATGGGCTGTGGAAATTCGCCGGATGCCCACTTGGCATGATTCACAGTCGATAACATGGCCACTGGAATCTTTAAGGATGACAATAAGAGTGTAGAGATTTGGCTGAAATGACAAGAGCCAGCAAACAATAAGAAATGCAAACAAATAACTACTTGAAAAGCATTGTCTGAGGGCTAATATGCATGGGATCTATAACAAAAGAGACAGGGAGGTACATATCTGTATGGCACATCAAAATCACTAGGAGACATTGCATACTAAAAGAATCACAAAAGGTCAATTGATTACTAATATCCACTATCATTATGATAGAAACAATAATATAAGAGAAAGAACCTTGCCATCATGATCTGCAACACAGAAAGATCCAAAGGGAAATTATGGAGAAATCTAACAACATATGTAGTAACCACTTGATTCAAAAACATAATCAAGAATCTTCATTTCAGAACTTTATAAACAACTTCCTTACATGTTCAGCTGACCAGAGCCTAGGCCTTTCCAGTTTTCCATCAAGTATAAAATCATGAAACCCAAGTATTTCGGACGACGAGCAGTTGAACTTTAGATCAGAAACATTAGATGAGAGAAGATCCACATGACCATCTTTGTCGTACCAGACAGAAGTATCAAAGAGTTTAGCTTCTATTATTAGGTCAGAAAGAATGCTGTCTGCAGGCTTTTGTCGAGAATCATCTATCTTAACTTCAACCTGCATGAAGAGCATGGAAGTGTTCCAAATAAAGAGGTGAACAGTAAGATAACAATAGCAAAATAAGTTAAAATTTGTGGAGAGGTTAGAAAGTATACTATGATGGTTGTAAGGCCCTCAATTACCCAAGTCAGGGAGAAGTATATGGTGACATGTCTATTTCAGACTTTAGGACATCCGAAGAGAGACGCTACAATTTTTGGCCTTCCTCCTTATGCTTTGATATCTTCTTGTCAAATGTATAATTATCTTTTGTTTACATGAAATTGGGTATTGGCAACCAGTGAAATATAGGCACACCTCTGTTGAGTACTAAAAGGTGCATATCCTACTGACAGTCATCGGATAAATTTAAAGGACTGCACCATTAAGGATAATATATTTGATTGCTTCAGTTGATTTGTATATATTTTGATCTGTTATGAGAATTGATATTTTACTTACCTTGCAAAATTTTTGTAAGTTCATTTTAAGTGAATTCTAAGCATAGGTTTTCGACTGCCCCCCTCCTCAACCTATTTCCTGCATCCGCCACTGACTTTCCTGTGCCACTTAAGCAGGAAAAAGAGCAGAAGACTGCTTAATGTAGCAGAAGCCAATGATATAAGGAGACAGTAGTTTTCTCTAAAATTATGAAAAATAAATGGAAACAAAAGGAACAAAGCCAATAAATTGCTAAAAGTACAAAGCAAGACACCCCATTTCTTGTCACACGATGCAATAATTTGCAAGGTTGACAAAATAATGGAACATCACCCGCTATTCAGAATGTGTAGTTTATATTGGGGTTTTGGCACTATAATGAAAGCAAAGATGCCAAATGCAAAGGAAAAGACCATTACTCGGGAAGCGTGAGAAATTTATTAGTTTCTTCTTTTACCATTTTTCTACAAATTTTCTTTAATCATAGCAGATCCGACTTAGTGGAAAAAGACTTAACTTGCTTTTTGATGTGTTTGTATTTTATCATCAACTTTTGTCATCTGGAAAAGAAAGAGTTGGCCACAAATAAGCATCCTGTGGATATTGTCCATTTTCACGTTGGAAAGTCATTTATTCAATTAAGATGAAAAATTCAAGAAGATAAAGATATAAAAGATAACTGCTAAGTTACAGATAAAGGCATCTAGATGGCAAGAAATCTTGCTGTGCACAAAGAGAACAATACATAGAATAAGAGAATCATAGAGAAAGTAAAAAATAAAGCAAAAGAAGCTACTCTGACAATGTAAAACACTGCACTTCTGTTGAAGAAGAGTGCTCTCGATTCAAGCCAATCTAATTTTTGTATAATGCAACTCTGCTTGTATATTTACCTGGAGATCAGCGCATGTGAAATTGGCATCCAGGTTAGAGTTGAAAAAATAATCCGCAATAAATACCTGAATAAGTTATGTTATAGCTAGTCAATTCCAATCCATGTGATAAGCAGGTGGTAAAAAGGTCAGAAGGCATCTTCCACAGAGTTTCATCAAGTGTATGTCATATTAATCCATGAGATAAGAAAAAACTCAAAGTATGAAGCTACATTAGATTCCAAAACAACCTTTAGTATCTTAGGAGGTTTTGGCAGATTTATTTAATGTTTTCAGGATTAGGTATGTTACTAAAGAAACCAATATGGTTAATTTTTCATGCACGTATTACAGATATTTATTTCATTCTATCTTGAACCTTCTGCATATGGTGCACAACAGTTTTACAAAGACATTCCTATCCTTATCTACTCAACTTAGAAGAATATACCACCGGTTTACGAGAGAAACTTTCAAATGCTCAATAAGAGAAGAAAAGAAGCTTAGCTTACAAACTTTATTAAGTATCAACTCATATATACATACACAAGCCACTATCCCAGATTACGAATTTGATTATGTTCCCTGAAGCACCACTAGCATTAACAGTTCGACAACCAGTGTCATGTAGAAGAATAAATCTCATGAAAACGAGAATTTCGAGGAAAAAAAAAAAACTGTGGCTTTGCTAGAAGAAGCACATCGCGATGAATACCAGATAACCGCCACTGATCTTGATCCTCAAGATAAGATCCATCACTCCATCTAAACACTTGAACAGCTAAAACATTCTTCTCTTCAGTCATAGAAGGCTTACAGTAGTCGGTGATTTCAAATTCAGCTGGCAGCCTACTATCCTGACTGCAAAACCGGGCATTATGGGTGTGTCAATTGTCAACTGATTAGAACAACCAAGCACTGTTTCATTCATTATTTTTGCTGTTCAACAACCCAGCAGTGAAAGTTTTCTACAATAACAGTTGAGTGAAACTTGCTTTCTCAACAAGTTCACTGCATCCTTCCTATAACTAATTTCTATCTCTCATCCCTTTTTAGCAAGTGCCACACAACAGGAATCTTCCTTTCACATACTTCATGTGATTTTTTAGAGGGAAAAAAAAAGTAACAATCCAGTAAACAGAAAGAGTATAATTAGAAGTCTCAAATTTCTTTCAAACAAAAAGCAACAACATTGACTCAAAGACTTTCCCCCCCCCAAAAAAAAACATTGACTCAAGACGATCATGAAAAGCAAAACATGCACCAGCCAAGCCAAAATCCAGAATGAGGTATCATTAATGATTAATGACATCAAACAATAAAGTAAGTGCACTATTCAACTTTATTTTGTTCTCTTGGAGACAAGGCATAAAACTTTCTCTATTTTGGCCATAATATCAATTAAGCAAATGAAGCCATTCTCTACGAACATATTTGCCAGAATATCTATTCATTGACAATACAGTTAAATGTCAATCCACCAGGAAATGTCAAACTGATGTTCCTCCAAAATGCAAGCAAAGCAAGAACAATAAAATTAAGTGAATAAGGAGGTATTGCATGATACTAGCATTTGTTGTTCTAGAGCATGAGATAGAAGTTAGCAAATATCAAAACCATTGTCTACCAACTTAAGGCCTGTTTAGATTAACAGGAAGGTTTCTGGATTCCCTGATTTGATTATCTAAGAATGAAACAGACCCTAATATGGACAACATTTTGAAGAGAGTTTTCAAAACAAAACAAGGAAGTAGTTTTCAAAAGTAAAGTGAAAACAACTTTTTGGTGCTTTCACTGCTTTCTTTCTAAATGAAAACTCTTGTATAACAGAAGAAAAGCCTCTCTTCCCATGATGACGGAATACATACATTTTTCACTATTTCCATTCTTAAAGAGGATTCTCATTATCAATTACTAAACATGTTTTCAACGGGGCCGCGGGGGGGAGGAGGGGGGTGGGGGAGAGGAGGGGGGGAGGGAGGAGGGAGGAGGAGGACATATGAAAACACTTACCTTTTCCATTTCTTTTTCTATGAAGAGGAAGATCAAAAAAATCTTTTCTGAAATCAAATGGGCCTCAAACGTCAGCATGATTAAAAAAGTCACCATGGTATCAAAGGAACAGGTCCAATGTTTTAAGTCTCTTCACCCTCCAATGCCTCACATTGAATGGTAATTCACACTTTAGGCTCAGGCAGGAGCAAACCCACCTAGAGCAGGAAGTCTTAAGTTGTATTTATGTCTGTTCAAATAGAAACTATGCCTTTTTAGATGAATTGGCAATAATTCCCAAAATCCAATGCTATAAGAATACTCGCAGAATGCTGCAATTTTTTCTAATAGAATATACTTGGGGTCAAAAGATCAAATAACTACAGTTAATGATGAGTGGAGAAATATTACCTATATCCCACAAAGACTCCATTAATCCATGCACAGAAGGCAGAATCCACTGCTTCAAAGTGCAGCAAAATCCTACGCCCTATTCAATGTTAATGGAAGCAAAGCTAAAGCCACGATAAAGAGTTAAGAATAATGTTGGTGATACAAAGACTAATATACTAAATGTGTTTGCTATATGGCAGTTCCTGTTGGGTATTTATATGGGCCTACCCACTTAAATAATCACTTAATTGTATGCCACGTCATTTAATCAATCCATTTAGTATATGTATCTTAGCATCTCTAGCATTACTCAAAAGTTAAGTACCAAATACTACAATGCAGAAGAGTACAATGCAATGCATAACGAAAAAAATGCAACACAAAAATGATATCATTAGCATTTTCCGTTTACAAAAGGCTCTCATGTGCGGATGCTTATGTGTTCACGAGATGCATGCATGCACACGAGAGAGGAGAGAGAGAGAGAGACTTTCACTACTTCTGGATAACTATTAAGAAGCAAGTCCACAGATATGTAACTTAATGCATTTGCATGCTCAATCAAATGTCGTGAAGATGATATGGTCAGTTTTATACACCAATAAACAGTGTAGTTAAGCTAAAATCTCAAGAATTTCCATTTCAATCCAAGGATAAAAAATTTAGGCATGTTTTGTTAGAGAGTGATCATGGGAAAGTGCTTTTGCTATCAAGAAACTAACACCCTCGTAGCAGAGCACATGGCACTTGGTAGGCTTCGAACAACGAAGCTCAAAAAGGCAACACAGGAAGCAGCTCATTCGCAAGAGGCAAAGCTAGGGTGCGCTTTTGCAACCTCTGTGGCTACAGCTTTCATATTTACAATTTTCCCTTAACATTATTAATATTATAAAACCATTTAACGAAGCAAATTTTCCTTCCATAGGAATTAATTTTCCCATAAATCATCTGCACAAATGTTTGATTTATTAATCACCAGGTGTTAGGACCTTCACTTCCAACAAGAATTTGTTTATAGTCAATATCAGCACTTTTATTTATCTAAGCTCAACTAATAAAAAAACATATCTTTAAAGTGAAAGATTGCAGAAGAAGAACTAAAAAGATCGTATGGAAATGAACTATTCAAAAGGGTTCATAAAGCAGTTTTTTTTTAACGGTAAATAGTGACTGGCTGATCAACTTCAAGTTGAATATTGAACTACAAGCGGAATCCACTGACTCACGAGATTCCAAAAATCAACAATTTGTTTGAATAGGTTTTAACTAACTAGTGACTCAATAAGTTATTTCCTCCACAGCCACTAAATGGAGACATAGCATAGAAAACTCCTGTGCATATACAATATCATCTATGCTCTATGTTTTTCCTTTATTTACAAGTCATGAACTAAATCAAGAGAGAGGAAATTCCTTCAATCAGCTGTGTATGAAATTTAGACCATCTCTTTTAGATTTCATTCAGCATTCTCATGATACGCACGGATACAGGAGCTAGCTAACTTGGTACAGACATGCTTGGAAAGTTTTCCATATGGATTCTATCATCAAACAATTATCATTAGCAATTATCCAGACATACACATAAAAGCATCAGATGACATCAAGCAATGCCCTGAAGATATAGGTGAAACAACAAAAGGAATGAAAGTTCAGATATATGCAGCAATTGTCCTGTTATGTCATTTGAGCAGACCAGCTTCAGAGTGGCTAAACATATAACTTTAAGCATCAAACAGCAAATACCTTATTAAAAAGTATGTGCTGTTTGAATGCTTTAAATGTTATGTTTAGCCACTCTGAAGCTGGTCTGCTCAAATGACATAACAGGACATTGCTGCTCATATATCTGAACTTTCATTCCTTTTGTTGTTTCACCTATATCTTCAGGGCATGCTTGATGTCATCTGATGCTTTTATGTGTATGTCTGATAATTGCTAATGATAATTGTTTGATGATAGAATCCATATGGAAAACTTCCAAGCATGTCTGTACCAAGTTAGCTAGCTCCTGTATCCGTGCGTATCATGAGAATGCTGAATGAAATCTAAAAGAGATGGTCTAAATTTCATACACAGCTGATTGAAGGAATTTCCTCTCTCTTGATTTTAGTTCATGACTTGTAAATAAAGGATAGAGCATAGATGATATTGTACTATGCACAGGAGTTTCTATGCTATGTCTCCATTTAGTGGCTGTTGGAGGAAATACTTAGTAGTCACTACTTAGTTAACAACTATTCAAACCAATTGTTGATTTTTGGTAATCTTTGAGTTCAGTGGATTCCGCTTGTAGTCAATCCTTCAACTTGAAAGTTGATCAGCCAGTCACTATTTACCGTAAAAAAACTGCTTTTAATGAACCCTTTTGAATAGTTCATTTCCAGTACGATCTTTTTATGTTTCTTCTTCTGCCAATCTTTTCACTTTAAAGATATGTTTTTTATTTAGTTGGAGCTTAGATAAATCAAAGTGCTTAATATGACTATAAACAAATCTTGTTGGAAGTGAAGGTCTAACACCTGGTGTTAATAATCAAACATTTGTGCAGATGATTTATGGGAAAATTAATTCCTATGGAAGGAAAATTTCTTCGTTAAATGGTTTTTATAATATTAATAATGTTAAGGGAAAATTGTAAATATGAAAGCTGTAGCCACAGAGGTTGCAAAAGCGCACCCTAGCTTTGCCTCTTGCGAATGAGCTGCTTCCTGTGTTGCCTTTTTGAGCTTCGTTGTTCGAAGCCTACCAAGTGCCATGTGCTCTGCTACGAGGGTGTTAGTTTCTTGATAGCAAAAGCACTTTCCCATGATCACTCTCTAACAAAACATGCCTAAATTTTTCTATCCTTGATTGAAATGGAAATTCTTGAGATTTTAGCTTAACTACACTGTTTATTGGTGTATAAAACTGACCATATCATCTTCACGACATTTGATTGAGCATGCAAATGCATTAAGTTACATATCTGTGGACTTGCTTCTTAAATAGTTATCCAAAGTAGTGAAAGTCTCTCTCTCTCTCTCCTCTCTCGTGTGCAGCATGCATCTCGTGAACACATAAGCATCCGCACATGAGAGCCTTTTGTAACGGAAAATGCTAATGATATCATTTTTGTGTTGCATTTTTTCGTTATGCGTTGCATTGTACTCTTCTGCATTGTAGTATTTGGTACTTAACTTTTGAGTAATGCTAGAGATGCTAAGATACATATACTAAATGGATTGATTAAATGACGTGGCATACAATTAAGTGATTATTTAAGTGGGTAGGCCCATATAATACCCAACAGGACCTGCCATATAGCAAACACATTTAGTATTTAGTCTTTGTATCACCACATTATTCTTAACTCTTTATCGTGGCTTTAGCTTTGCTTCCCATTAACATTGAATAGGGCGTTAGGATTTTGCTGCACTTTGAAGCAGTGGATTCTGCCTTCTGTGCATGGATTAATGGAGTCTTTGTGGGATATAGGTAATTATTTCTCCACTCATCATTAACTGTAGTTATTTGATCTTTGACCCCAAGTATATTCTATTAGAAAAAAATTGCAGCATTCTGCGATTATTCTTATAGCATTGGATTTTGGGAATTATTGCCAATTCATCTAAAAAGGCATAGTTTCTATTTGAACAGACATAAATACAACTTAAAGACTTCCTGCTCTAGGTGGGTTTGCTCCTGCCTGAAGCCTAAAGTGTGAATTACCATTCAATGTGAGGCATTGGAGGGTGAAGAGACTTAAAACATTGGAACTGTTCCTTTGATACCATGGTGACTTTTTTAATCAATGCTGACGTTTGAGGCCCATTTGATTTCAGAAAAGATTTTTTTTGATCTTCCTCTTCATAGAAAAAGGAAATGGAAAAGGTAAGTGTTTTCATATGTCCTCCTCCTCCCTCCTCCCTCCCCCCCTCCTCTCCCCCCCCCCCCTCCTCCCCCCGCGGCCCCGTTGAAAACATGTTTAGTAATTGATAATGAGAATCCTCTTTAAGAATGGAAATAGTGAAAAATGTATGTATTCCGTCATCATGGGAAGAGAGGCTTTTCTTCTGTTATACAAGAGTTTTCATTTAGAAAGAAAGCAGTGAAAGCACCAAAAAGTTGTTTTCACTTTACTTTTGAAAACTACTTCCTTGTTTTGTTTTGAAAACTCTCTTCAAAATGTTGTCCATATTAGGGTCTGTTTCATTCTTAGATAATCAAATCAGGGAATCCAGAAACCTTCCTGTTAATCTAAACAGGCCTTAAGTTGGTAGACAATGGTTTTGATATTTGCTAACTTCTATCTCATGCTCTAGAACAACAGATGCTAGTATCATGCAATACCTCCTTATTCACTTAATTTTATTGTTCTTGCTTTGCTTGCATTTTGGAGGAACATCAGTTCGACATTTCCTGGTGGATTGACATTTAACTGTATTGTCAATGAATAGATATTCTGGCAAATATGTTCGTAGAGAATGGCTTCATTTGCTTAATTGATATTATGGCCAAAATAGAGAAAGTTTTATGCCTTGTCTTCAAGAGAACAAAATAAAGTTGAATAGTGCACTTACTTTATTGTTTGATGTCATTAATCATTAATGATACCTCATTCTGGATTTTGGCTTGGCTGGTGCATGTTTTGCTTTTCATGATCGTCTTGAGTCAATGTTTTTTTTTGGGGGGGAAAGTCTTTGAGTCAATGTTGTTGCTTTTTGTTTGAAAGAAATTTGAGACTTCTAATTATACTCTTTCTGTTTACTGGATTGTTACTTTTTTTTTCCCTCTAAAAAATCACATGAAGTATGTGAAAGGAAGATTCCTGTTGTGTGGCACTTGCTAAAAAGGGATGAGAGATAGAAATTAGTTATAGGAAGGATGCAGTGAACTTGTTGAGAAAGCAAGTTTCACTCAACTGTTATTGTAGAAAACTTTCACTGCTGGGTTGTTGAACAGCAAAAATAATGAATGAAACAGTGCTTGGTTGTTCTAATCAGTTGACAATTGACACACCCATAATGCCCGGTTTTGCAGTCAGGATAGTAGGCTGCCAGCTGAATTTGAAATCACCGACTACTGTAAGCCTTCTATGACTGAAGAGAAGAATGTTTTAGCTGTTCAAGTGTTTAGATGGAGTGATGGATCTTATCTTGAGGATCAAGATCAGTGGCGGTTATCTGGTATTCATCGTGATGTGCTTCTTCTAGCAAAGCCACAGGTTTTTTTTTTTCCTCGAAATTCTCGTTTTCATGAGATTTATTCTTCTACATGACACTGGTTGTCGAACTGTTAATGCTAGTGGTGCTTCAGGGAACATAATCAAATTCGTAATCTGGGATAGTGGCTTGTGTATGTATATATGAGTTGATACTTAATGAAGTTTGTAAGCTAAGCTTCTTTTTCTTCTCTTATTGAGCATTTGAAAGTTTCTCTCGTAAACCGGTGGTATATTCTTCTAAGTTGAGTAGATAAGGATAGGAATGTCTTTGTAAAACTGTTGTGCACCATATGCAGAAGGTTCAAGATAATGAAATAAATATCTGTAATACGTGCATGAAAAATTAACCATATTGGTTTCTTTAGTAACATACCTAATCCTGAAAACATTAAATAAATCTGCCAAAACCTCCTAAGATACTAAAGGTTGTTTTGGAATCTAATGTAGCTTCATACTTTGAGTTTTTTCTTATCTCATGGATTAATATGACATACACTTGATGAAACTCTGTGGAAGATGCCTTCTGACCTTTTTACCACCTGCTTATCACATGGATTGGAATTGACTAGCTATAACATAACTTATTCAGGTATTTATTGCGGATTATTTTTTCAACTCTAACCTGGATGCCAATTTCACATGCGCTGATCTCCAGGTAAATATACAAGCAGAGTTGCATTATACAAAAATTAGATTGGCTTGAATCGAGAGCACTCTTCTTCAACAGAAGTGCAGTGTTTTACATTGTCAGAGTAGCTTCTTTTGCTTTATTTTTTACTTTCTCTATGATTCTCTTATTCTATGTATGTTCTCTTTGTGCACAGCAAGATTTCTTGCCATCTAGATGCCTTTATCTGTAACTTAGCAGTTATCTTTTATATCATTTATCTTCTTGAATTTTTCATCTTAATTGAATAAATGACTTTCCAACGTGAAAATGGACAATATCCACAGGATGCTTATTTGTGGCCAACTCTTTCTTTTCCAGATGACAAAAGTTGATGATAAAATACAAACACATCAAAAAGCAAGTTAAGTCTTTTTCCACTAAGTCGGATCTGCTATGATTAAAGAAAATTTGTAGAAAAATGGTAAAAGAAGAAACTAATAAATTTCTCACGCTTCCCGAGTAATGGTCTTTTCCTTTGCATTTGGCATCTTTGCTTTCATTATAGTGCCAAAACCCCAAATATAAACTACACATTCTGAATAGCGGGTGATGTTCCATTATTTTGTCAACCTTGCAAATTATTGCATCGTGTGACAAGAAATGGGGTGTCTTGCTTTGTACTTTTAGCAATTTATTGGCTTTGTTCCTTTTGTTTCCGTTTATTTTTCATAATTTTAGAGAAAACTACTGTCTCCTTATATCATTGGCTTCTGCTACATTAAGCAGTCTTCTGCTCTTTTTCCTGCTTAAGTGGCACAGGAAAGTCAGTGGCGGATGCAGGAAATAGGTTGAGGAGGGGGGCAGTCGAAAACCTATGCTTAGAATTCACTTAAAATGAACTTACAAAAATTTTGCACGGTAAGTAAAATATCAATTCTCATAACAGATCAAAATATATACAAATCAACTGAAGCAATCAAATATATTATCCTTAATGGTGCAGTCCTTTAAATTTATCCGATGACTGTCAGTAGGATATGCACCTTTTAGTACTCAACAGAGGTGTGCCTATATTTCACTGGTTGCCAATACCCAATTTCATGTAAACAAAAGATAATTATACATTTGACAAGAAGATATCAAAGCATAAGGAGGAAGGCCAAAAATTGTAGCGTCTCTCTTCGGATGTCCTAAAGTCTGAAATAGACATGTCACCATATACTTCTCCCTGACTTGGGTAATTGAGGGCCTTACAACCATCATAGTATACTTTCTAACCTCTCCACAAATTTTAACTTATTTTGCTATTGTTATCTTACTGTTCACCTCTTTATTTGGAACACTTCCATGCTCTTCATGCAGGTTGAAGTTAAGATAGATGATTCTCGACAAAAGCCTGCAGACAGCATTCTTTCTGACCTAATAATAGAAGCTAAACTCTTTGATACTTCTGTCTGGTACGACAAAGATGGTCATGTGGATCTTCTCTCATCTAATGTTTCTGATCTAAAGTTCAACTGCTCGTCGTCCGAAATACTTGGGTTTCATGATTTTATACTTGATGGAAAACTGGAAAGGCCTAGGCTCTGGTCAGCTGAACATGTAAGGAAGTTGTTTATAAAGTTCTGAAATGAAGATTCTTGATTATGTTTTTGAATCAAGTGGTTACTACATATGTTGTTAGATTTCTCCATAATTTCCCTTTGGATCTTTCTGTGTTGCAGATCATGATGGCAAGGTTCTTTCTCTTATATTATTGTTTCTATCATAATGATAGTGGATATTAGTAATCAATTGACCTTTTGTGATTCTTTTAGTATGCAATGTCTCCTAGTGATTTTGATGTGCCATACAGATATGTACCTCCCTGTCTCTTTTGTTATAGATCCCATGCATATTAGCCCTCAGACAATGCTTTTCAAGTAGTTATTTGTTTGCATTTCTTATTGTTTGCTGGCTCTTGTCATTTCAGCCAAATCTCTACACTCTTATTGTCATCCTTAAAGATTCCAGTGGCCATGTTATCGACTGTGAATCATGCCAAGTGGGCATCCGGCGAATTTCCACAGCCCATAAACAGTTGCTTATTAATGGGCATCCAGTCATAATAAGAGGAGTGAACAGGCATGAGCATCATCCGCGTCTAGGAAAGACAAACATTGAGTCTTGTATGGTTAAGGTAACAATGGAATTTTAGGAAATTTATTTTCCCTATGACAGCGTTTAACAATGGTGTTAGTTGTATTTATATTTATGCTATCCATCTTCGCAGGATTTAGTTCTTATGAAGCAAAATAATATGAACGCTGTGAGAAACAGCCATTATCCTCAACATCCTCGTTGGTATCAGTTGTGTGATCTGTTTGGCATGTACATGATAGATGAAGCCAACATTGAGACACATGGTTTTATTCTCTCTAAAGATCGGAAGCATCCTACACGTGAACCAAGTTGGGCTGCTGCTATGCTGGATCGTGTGATTGGCATGGTGGAGAGGGACAAAAATCATGCTTGCATAATATCATGGTCCTTAGGGAATGAATCTGGATATGGGCCTAATCATTCTGCTTCAGCTGGTATTAGACCTTCCAAATTATTAGATCAAAGCAGTTCTTACAAATTATTGCTGCTGGAAAATATCAAAACAAGAATAAATAAATGAATGCGCTTATTTTCAGTTTCATTCAGATCGTTCTCTTGTAATGAAGTGCCATCTGAAAGAATATGCACACATATTTGACACACTGCTTCAAACCCTGATGAGTAGACTTCTAAGATGGAATTTATCTATTGAATTAGCACATCCATTCTTCTTCAGCTATTTATGTATAGAAAGTGTTAATGAACATGCTTCAAATTAGTGGTTTGCATAGCAAACATGGAGGAGCCAACCTCCGAGTAAGTTGGTTATGGCCTACAATGTACTCGCACATGCAGTATTCAGGAAGAGATATTAATTTCTCTCCTTTAATTTAAAGTGTTGGGAATTGGGATGCATATTTCATGCCTGAGGTATGGGCAATATATGGCATGGGAGAAGATGCATTCGATGGAAAAACCTTCTTCCTTTGCTATAAGTTACTAATCTAATAGTTTTACGTCAGGGTGGATCCGAGGGAAGGATCCTTCTCGTGTATTACACTACGAAGGTGGTGGAGCCAGAACTTCCTCAACAGATATTGTTTGCCCTATGTACATGCGTGTGTGGGACATAGTGAAGATTGCTAAAGATCCGAGTGAAACTCGTCCTTTGATCTTGTGCGAGTATGTAACTCTGACTTTATTTTTCTTCCCCCCTTTTTATTATTTCTTAATCATCACACTTTGTTCTTAATTCTACAGTATCTCTGATCTAATATCCATACCATGTTCAATATTCATGTGTCACCATTGACAGGTACTCGCATTCAATGGGAAACAGCAATGGAAACATTCTTGAATACTGGGAAGCAATTGATAGTACATTTGGTCTCCAAGGTGGTTTTATCTGGGAGTGGGTTGATCAGGTAAATAACTCCTTGACCTGGAAAAGTATGCTCATGCAAGCCTTCACTTTGGACCAACCCCTATGCTCACAGTTGTGGACAGGAATCCCTGTATATTACCAAGAATTGTGCCAAATATCTAAAAGGCATTTCTTTTATTACATGCTTATAAAGTCAAGTTAGTTCTTCCCAATATTACTTGGGAAATATATGTGGATTGAGAAAGTGTCCAGTAAAGTGCTTATTGGATGTATTGTTACAAAAAATGATAGAGCCTTTCCTAAGAGGTGTCTCGCAGATCTGAATCTTTAACCAGGTCTGGCTCTATGCATCAATACATATGTAATTTTCTTCTGTTCAATCCAGAAGTAATTTTTTCTTAAACGGTATAATAATGCTGACTAAAAGTAGCTGGCAAATGAGTCATGTATGTCCTATTTTCACTGAAATAGTTAGACATAACTGTTAAAGGTTTCACAAGTCCTTTGAATAGATTATGCGGTAACCTGATCCAGTGAAGAACATTATTGGGATGGATATCAAGCACCTTAAACTATATCTTAAAATGAAATTAAATCAATTGAGTTTGTGTAATATATCAGGCTTGCAAATTCTATGTTGCGATTTGCCAAGTTCGTACAGATACATACTTAAGGCATTAATTGTTGACAATCTTTCTATTGATATCAGAAGTAGTAATTTGCACAGGTAGAGTTAGTCAAGAGTTCATTTGGAGAGCAAAGGGGATTGTGGGTTGAATAGATGCGAGTGTTTCAAGTTCTCTCCAAGAAAGACATGCATGTCCTTGTTTTGATGCTTAGTAAGCTAGTGTTTTTGGCCCTTCATATTATCATGTTTGCAGTCAATAACTGGCACTAATATCAACTTAATAAGCTATGCCTGATCTATACTATGAGCTTGTTTGGCTTTCTCATTGTGGCGATTGCATAAGGATGACTTGTTAAGAAACTTGAGGTTATGTTCTTTCAACCTAGGGTTTACTAAAAGAGAAGGCTGATGGCTGCAAACATTGGGCGTATGGAGGAGACTTTGGGGACATTCCTAATGATTTAAACTTCTGTTTGGATGGACTTACATGGCCAGATCGAACTCCACATCCTGCACTGCATGGTACATTTCACTTTTTACTTTTGACTGACATATATAACATTTTGACTTTAGTGGCTTGATTAGCTATCAATCTGCATGCTCACTGTGGCTCTGTTTAACGTCTGCAGAAGTGAAGTATGTCTATCAACAAATCAAGGTTCTATTAAATGGGACCACGCTAAAGGTACTGTCAAGCCTCAGCTAACCTCTATAATTTTTTGTTGAAGCTGACAATATTTCAATCTCCTTTACAGATAATGAATACTCAGTTCTATGAAACAACAGAAGGGTTAGAATTTAGTTGGTTCATCCACGGGGATGGATGCAACCTTGGTTCCGGGACCCTTTCACTTCCCACGATTGGATCCCAGAGCAGCTTTGACATAGAGTTATCGAAGGGTCCATGGTTCTCAGTTTGGGCTTCCTGCTATGCAACTGAGATTTTCTTGACAATTTCTGCTAAGCTTTTGCATTCAACCCGCTGGGCTGAAGTTGGGCATATTGTGTCTTCCACCCAAGTCCGGCTCCCTGCTAAAAAAGTCCTTGCTCACCATGTAAAAAGCTATCTGGTTTATAGTATTGCATCTATATAATGTCTCCAACATTACTTAATAGTAGTTTAACCTGCAGGCTATCAAAGTTGAAAGTGGTACCTTTTTTAAAGAAGTTTCTGGGCATACGATCAGAGTCTGCCATCAGGATAATTGGGAGATAAAATTCAATGTCCAGAAAGGAGCTTTTGAAAGCTGGAAGGTTGTTATCGTAAATTATCTTTTTAAGGCAGAAGATTATCATCAATCTTACATTTATGGTGTGTCCCACTTTAAATATTCTGACATCAATGGCAATGTAATTCTTGAATACATGGTAACAAAATTGCAGGTTCAAGGAGTTCCTGTTATGGATAGTGGCATACTCCCTTGCTTTTGGCGAGCACCTACAGATAATGACAAAGGTGGAGGCTCCGCTAGCTATCTCTCTTTGTGGAAAGCTGCTCACCTCAACAGCCTCTCAGTTGTTACCGAGAGCTGCTCTATAGAGCAAGATTCTGATGGTCTTTTGAAAATCAAGACAATATACCATGTTGTCGTGCAAGGTGAGGAGGGTTCCCTTTCTCAGTCCGAGAAATCAATTGTTGTATTTGAATGTGACGTGATATACTCGATCTACTGTTCTGGGGATGTCATTATGGAATGCCATGTAAGACCCAGTTTGAATCTTCCACCTCTGCCACGAGTTGGAGTTGTTTTCCATTTGGAAAGTTCTTTGGAGAGGATTCAATGGTATGGACGAGGTCCCTTTGAATGTTATCCAGACAGAAAAGCTGCTGCCCATGTTGCGGTTTACGAGGAGAATGTGGCTGACATGCATGTTCCCTACATAGTTCCAGGAGAATGTGCAGGTCGTGCTGATGTGAGATGGGTGACATTCCAAAACAGAGATGGTGTTGGGATTTATGCTTCTATTTATGGCAGTTCTCCTCCAATGCAAATGAGTGCGAGTTATTACACCACGTCGGAACTTGACCGTGCAACGCATAAGGAAGATCTTGCTAGAGGAAGCAGCATTGAGGTAATGCCTTGAGTCAGAAATGCTTTCTCGTTTGTGTTATTATATCTTCAAGTGTTGATTTCATTTGACTGTTTCTATTCGTCCCAAAAATATATGAAATTTCACTGTATATATTCAGTCCAATGTCAGTTTCTCTGAAATCTAACTAAATGCTGCAACAAGAAATTAAGGAATTATTTGCTTTGTTAACACGTTACGTTCCTTTGTTCTGGCTTTCGCATATACGTGTCAATAGCTCCAGGGTCATGCCAATGTTTCCTTTTACTATATTCCCATTATCGGGGTCTTGGCTATTAGAATTTTTATGTGCTGTTACAGGTGCATCTCGACCACAAGCATATGGGTGTGGGTGGTGATGATAGCTGGTCGCCGTGTGTCCACGAGAAATATCTGGTTCCTCCCATACCATACTCGTTTGCAATCAGATTGTCTCCAGTGACCTCTGCAATGAATGGGCATGAAATTTACAAGTCTCAGTTTTAGAAGACAATTTGTCATTGTCAGTTTTGTTGCCTCTATTCGTGTTCCTCAAACAATAACTGGCACAATAATTTGTAAGAGATCTGCAGGAACAAACCTTGTGCTTGGACAAAATCCAATTTCAGTTTATCTCACAGATTTTTCTGACAGGTGCTGAATGCAGTCACATTTGTATCTAGACATGCAAAGTTCTTTTAAGACCCACTCGGAAGATAAATAAAATCATGTGTGTCAGCGTTAGTTGGAAATAGATCGGCAACAAATCGGTGCCTTCATGTTGTGGATCTGTATGAAGAGGAACTCTCTAATGAAAATATTGTGCTTTTTCTATATTGTGTTTCCTTTTTACCGTCGCATGAATCTTATCAATCAGAAGTATTTATACTTCAGTAGATACATTTATGCCTCTGCAAGTATCATGCGCTTAGTGTCGTGATTTTGATGACTGATTCTGTCATTTCCACTTATGATCTTAGTAGATTCCTAAATCAAGAATTTAGTGGCCTAGCGAGAATCCTACATCAACATGCAAAAAGGAGACCACCTTTTCTTTTGTGTTACAGGAAGAGTTATTGGTTGATATGATAGATACTAGCTTCTTGGCTTT
>JAGVVM010003455.1:0-26205 GCA_019149425.1 Psidium friedrichsthalianum
CCTGCTCCCCATTTTGAATTCCTGATATCTCTTTTTGTACACCGTTCTGGTAGTGATTTGTTGCTTTTACCTATAATACGAACTGTTTATTTGAGCTTGTTATATCCAAGTTTCATGAATAGGACCTCCTGGATCAATAGACATTGTATTCTCCCAGCAGTTAGCTTGCCATATGTAGATTTGCCATCAGTTGGCGTGCTTATGTACTCAAAGTGCGAAATTTGAGTGCATATTTATGAAAATACTGAAAATTTGATTTATCGATTACGTCTGATGATAACTTCCATGGGAAAATTTCCTGGATTCGTCAACTTCTACATTCTTAAGTGTTTGTATGTGTATCCAAAATATGAATGAGATGGAGGTTTGTTGCCCTTACCATTCTTCTTAGTTGCTATGTGGATGGGGGAGGATCCATAGTTTATGTTTTATTTTTCATTTATTTTTATTTGTTTAAGTAAATATCAATCAATTAATTTGTTCATTTGCTGTTCTTTTTTCTTTCGATCTAGATATATTGATCCACGGATGTGTATGTAGATCCTCTGACGGCTATTTGTCTTGTGGAAAGGCCTTCCTATGCGTAAAACTTTCTGTGGTACAAAAATATATGCTACCATTGTTAGGTGCCATTGGCAATCTACTTTAGGACTAGAGATGCTTACCTATGTTGTATAGTAACCTTCATTGGGGTAACGCATTTCTTTGGTGACCATCTCCTACTATTTAGGAATTGCTTAATGTACATGGGAGTGCTTGTGTTGCATAAATTTGTATATAGGTGTTGTATTCTCCTAATATATAGAGGCTCGCTTAATTGATTAGAAGTCTTCAAGTGAAGTGACATTAATCCTTCCCTCAAGAGTTGTCTGTGTGAATGTCATCACACTGTTAGCTGGTATGACCGGTAGATGATGGCGGCGGCAGCTGACCTGACATAACAATGATGTTGCACTAACTATACACATATTTTCAGAATTTGTGTTATAGATAAAATGTAATAGCTACTTTTAAAGTTAAAAAGACCATGGAATGTTGACACACCGAACCACATTATCAAACAATGTGTGAGGATAAATTCTGTCAAGTTCATCTAGTGAATGAGAGGATATGGTTTGGGTTCCTGGTACGAACCCACTGCTGAGGTTCCTAGTCAGGCCTTTCTCTGTTTCTTATGCTGATATGTCTCTTTGTATGATTATGTGTGCATCATATAGCTATGTTTGAAGCAGTCAATCACACATCGTTGGCCTTGAGAATTCTCTTTTAGCTGTCTCATTAGCACTGAATGGCCCGGATTAACTGAGTACAGACGGTAGTGTTACTGTGGTAAATCAGATCTGGAATTAATATTTGGGGCAGAATTATTCACATAATTGTAATAAAAGCTTGATAGATTGGGCAAGCCTTTGGAAATATTGCTAATTCAGAATCTCTTTCAGTCAAAAATTACTTTGATTTTCTTTTGAAATGCGGGTGTACTTTGCTGTTTTGGTATTTGAGCAGTTGTGGACATTGGACTAGGAAATTCTAATGTCAAGCGTACTAGAAGTTCTCCAAATAATTGCAAGTGGAATTATCTCATCATAACATGACCTGTTATAAGGACTTTCTTGTTTTGCTTAAATGACTTCTAGAAATTTTTTGACTGGAAATTGCTGAGGATCCTTTCACTTTGTAATGAAGGCGTTGGTAAGATGTACTGTATAATTTTTTTTTTGTGTTTCTCTGTTAGTCCTGCGCTTCCTACATATTTGTGTTGTGGCTGAGAATTCTGCTGGTATTTTCCATATTCTAAACAGTTCAGAAGTAGGTATAATTGATATGTCAATCTGAAAAAATGATGGTTGCACACTTGAAGTAAATTGACCTTTCCTTACAGGTTTTGTATGTAGTTTGGGTGTTTTTGCATTCAGTTAATTTGAGAATATGCTTTTTTCTTCTTGTTCAACTGTTTCCTTACACTGCTATTCTAAAACTTGTCCAGGCTCTGTCATCAAGCACCAACTTGTAACTCATCTGACACTTGGCATTGCCCTACGTTGTGTTTTAGATGCGCTTCGTAAGCCTCCAGATTCAAAGGTTCGTGTTATCTATTTGAGACAAATGGTTTCACTTATTTATTTCTGTACTGATGTGCCTGGCTGCATGCAGATGTTTGTATTTGGAACCAAGGCATTGGAGCAGTTTGTGGATCGATTAATTGAATGGCCACAGTATTGCAATCATATTCTACAAATATCTCATCTTCGAGGCACTCACTCAGAAGTTGTTGCTTTTATTGAGAGAACACTTGTGCGAATATCATCAGGTCATTCAGATCCTGATGGAGGCAATAATCCTGCTAGTGTTAATCATGGTCCACCTCAAGGTGGCACTGCAAATATGGAGGTCAGAACGATGTTTGTTTTTTGGCATGTTGCATGCATGGAAAACATATTTTCTTTTGGGATTAGAATTAAAGTTTTGAGACTGGAGGGGGGAGTTCCTCATTGGAATAATTTTTTGTTTGTATGTTGGAAGTAGATTTGAGATGACTCATGGCATGATAAGCCTCCTATTCCAAGCACCCTAGTTAATATTTTCATTAATTTCCTCAGGGATATGTTCCACGTATCACTTTGTTCTTTTTTCTGTTGGTATCGTCACCTTTACTGGAGTTGTTCTCTAAACAGTGCTTGTTTGAGTGACTTCGACCAAAGAGATAGGATTCAATCCCTTCATTGTTCTAGTTGCATGCTTCACATTTATTCCCATTAAAGTTTCTGTCTATGTCTGTTTTATCACCTGCGAAAAGGATACATCAGGTGTATCATCCTTATTGGAAACTGTGATTCCTTAATGTGAGCGCGAGGTCACAAAACTAGTACAGACATATGCAATCGGGATTACTTGCATACCTGTGAGATTGCTGATGCTTCTATTGTGAAGTATTTGGGGAATGTCCTTTATGTTGTAATCAAGCCATTTCATTGAAGCAGCAGGTCATATTGAATTTTATTGTAGGACTTCTTATGTTAGAGCATAAAGTATGTTTTTAACATTTTTTCCCTTTGATATAGAGTTTGGTGATGTGCTTATAAAATCCTGAACTGGTCTGTTAGAGCCCGTTGAAGCTGCTTCCACATTTCCCTTGTCTTCTGAAATTGCGTTTTGGTTTAATGAACTTAACATTATCTGACAAATTTATTGCATGGACTTATCCAGTTTGTCCTCAAAGGTTTGGATTAATGTTGCAGGTGAATAGTACTTCAGGTGGTCTTGCTGGACAGCAACTTCCTTCACCATTCCAGCTTCAACAGAGACAGGAAGCACCCCTAGACGACAGGCATAACACTCATGCATCTTCAGTAATGGAGGTGAGACCTGCAGTACCTGCGGCAGGGAAACCTCCAGCTAGCACGTTAGGCGAATCTTCAAATATCCAAAAGGTATGCTTGCTACTGGGCCATGGCTGCATTTTACCTTCACTTCCGTTGATATCCATTGCTGGCATCTAAGTCTGAATTGCTTTTGTAAGTTGCAGACCCAGAGTGCAGGGAGTACTGCTGTAACATTGTCTTCATCACCTGGTTTTGTTCGTCCTTCTAGGGCTGCTGCTTCTGCCCGTAGGTTTCTACTACTGTATAAATCACACTTGTTATTGTATGTCTGATGTCTTGAGTGACTTGTACAATGCTTCATATTAGAATGGACATGGAAATGATCCATTAGATCAAGACGCACAACGAGGATCACATCTCGATCTTTGCGAAGTCAAAATTGATGTTGATTCTTAACATTGGGCGCACTTAAGTATATTCTTAGAGTGTAGGCCCTTGTTTTGTTAACAGATGTAAACTAATGTCCATATGTTCCGTCAAGGACATGTGGCATACCACATTGTGCTTACCTCTCTGGTAGCAAGTCAATGAACCATCTTTCTAAAATGAAACAAGAGCTTTTCTCTGATGGGCTAGTAAATTTTGTGCTTTCTCATTGAGCTCGGTTTATAGCTAAAAAGCATGAAAAGATAAACTAGGGGAATAATCACTTTATCCACGCTCCTACAAGGCCATGTACAGTGTTATTTGAGGGATTTATTGAACTCTTGATGTGTATGTTAAATGGGTGACTTATTTTGATGTAGGGTTTGGCTCTGCCTTGAACATTGAGACACTCATTGCTGCTGCTGAGAAACGAAATACTCCTCTAGAGGTACTTTTCCTGTCCCCATCCTCCAGACTGCTTTATCATCATATTGAGGACTGAAATCTTGGGAATGCTTCTGTGGTCCAGATAGCATAGTGTTGCATGCTCAAAAGTTAAAGCATCTAATTTCATTCATACAAGTGGGAGATTCGTCAGTCTCAGAAAGCCACGTGAATTGACATCATTCTATGCTCCTTTTTCCTGGAACTGTTGCTCCCTCTCATAGTATTTTTATGTCTTCTAAGCAATCTTACGGAAAATGATGATTTCTGTGTGTAATGCGATTTAAAGGTTTTTTTGGGTAAGGATAAGGCCAATATGTATTTGATGGTTAAGGATAAGGCCAATATGTAGTGCGATTAAAGTTTGTAATCTGTTGAGTCTATATGTATTTGATGGTCTAGACAGTTAGTAGATCATGTCTGGAGGCAACGGCAAAGATCACCGACTGCTGGGTGTTATTTTGAAAATTCTTTTCTTTGAAGCAATCTTACGGAAAACATGATTTCTGTGTGTAATGCAATTTAAAGTTTGTAATCTGTCGAGTCAATATGTATTGATGGTCTAGACAGTTAGTAGATCATGTCTGGAGGCAACAGCAAAGATCACCCACTGCTGGGTGTTATTTTGAAAATTCTCTTCTTCAACAGCATTTATTTTGTGTAGAAAAGCATGACGCTTCGTAATATGGACACTGTTTTGGAATGTGGCCTTCGCATGCACACGTGGTCCTACAAATGATGTTGGAATGTAATGATTTGTGTCAGAAGTTAAATTTACGTTATTTTGATTGTCAAATGGTATATACTGTGGCTTACATCAAACTATTTAGTTTGTCCTCTTGAATCAGCTCTTATCAGTATATATGAAAATCGTTGGCTCCCTGTGTTATATCAGGGAACATTCAGTCAGTTTAGTTTTGAAAATGTGCGTGCGGTCTCAACCAAAATGAAGGCACCTACTTCCTGCCAATCATAATATATTGTATGCCTGAGATACAAAATATGTTGTGAGCAGTTTAGTTTTACGTTGTATTTTCTTCTGATTGATCTCACTTGCTTATAAAACTTGATGACTTGATGTATGAGTGCTGATTGTCAGATTCTACTTGGGTTGTGTATTTGAGCCACTGCTTATTCTCATTTATGTGCATAGTTAATTAGGTTCGCTTGGTGATTAGGATCATTTGTCCCCTAAGTCTGTTTCTTTTTGTTTACTTAATGTATGCAGGCTCCAGCATCAGAAGTTCAAGACAAGATATCATTCATCATTAACAACATTTCAGTGGCGAATATTGAAGCTAAAGCAAAAGAGTTGACTGAAATTCTTAAAGAGCAGTTCTACCCATGGTTTGCGCAGTACATGGTCATGAAAAGGTTTGAAGTTTAAACAACTGATTGCACATTTAAGCTGTTTTTGCATGCACCAGTATATTTTCATGCCTTGAATCTTATACTGAGGAGGTCTAGTTACATGCATTCTTCCTTCTATTCTGTTCCTTGGAGACACCTAACCATCTTGACAGCCTCCACACACCATCCTGAAATTGAAAAAATCCTTTTATTTCAACGATTTATGTCTTCCGATATTGTTTCTTCCGTTTCTTTTTGTAGCATCTGTATGTGTAGTAATCCTGAGATACTATGAGGGGTTTGCCTCCACTTATATTAGTCATGCCTTACTTTTTTCTAATTTTCGTGGCAGAGCAAGCATTGAACCAAATTTTCATGACCTTTACTTGAAGTTTTTGGACAAAATCAATTCAAAGGCCTTAAATAAAGAGATTGTTCAAGCAACTTATGAGAACTGCAAGGTTTGTTGCCACTCACTTGGTTGGTTCTGCATTTGATGGGATACTACAAGTGGGATGACACAGGATTTTTTGCTTTCTAGGTCCTTCTAGGATCTGAGCTTATAAAATCAAGTTCAGAAGAGCGCTCACTATTGAAGAACTTGGGTAGCTGGCTCGGGAAATTAACCATCGGCAGGAATCAAGTTTTAAGGGCTCGCGAAATAGATCCAAAATCATTGATTATTGAGGTGCTTGCGCTTCGAGCAAATTTCTTTGCTCATTGGCTTTTAATGTCTTGTGCATTGTCTCTCTTTTATTATGTCTTTTGTTCATCTCTTTCTGTATCCTTTTATGAGATGCAACCCTTTTAAGGATTTGTGTTACAAATTATTTAAATACTTACTTTTTGCAGGCATATGAGAGGGGTAAAATGATTGCAGTTATCCCATTTACTTCAAAGGTAGGATTGTAAATCTGTTTCTGTAGTGGATATTACCTCTGCCCTCGATTTTGCATTGCTAACTCTACTCTTTCTGCAGGTTCTTGAGCCCTGCCAAAACAGTCTAGCATACCAACCACCTAATCCTTGGACCATGGGGATTCTTGGATTACTATCTGAAATTTATCTGATGCGAACTTGAAAATGAACCTCAAATTTGATATTGAGGTACATGAAAACCATGTTAGACAAAGTCGGACTGGAGAAATCTTTCCATTTTGTCTAGCCTGAAATAAGATGCTAGTTTTTCTTCTTACACAGCCTTTTTGACCGTAGGTCCTGTTCAAAAATCTTGGGGTGGATTTGAAGGACATGACACCTACGTCACTTCTGAAGGATCGTATAAGAGAAGTTGAAGGAAACCCTGATTTTTCAAACAAAGATGTTGCCGCAACCCAACCACAGATTCTAGCGGACGTTAAATCTGGAATTATATCACCAATAAATCAAGTGGAATTACCTCTGAAGAATGCTACTCCATCTGATTCTAGTGGCCATACACACTTATTGTCTCAGGTATCAGTAGTATTATTGTCTGGTTGGGGGCACTAAGTGGTACGTGTATTTCGTAATTTGACATGATGTGGATCTTCAGTTTGCTGCTCCTCTTCAACTATCATCTGGTGCACTGATCGAGGATGAAAAGTTGGCAGCATTAGGGTTGTCTGATCAACTCCCCTCTGCTCAAGGACTCTTACAGGCTGCCCAGTCCCAGTCAACATTCTCTGTCAGCCAGGTGGCTGCATATTTTTCCTATTTCAGTCGTGGATGATAACTGGTGTTATGTTTATTAACAACTCCAGTTTCCTTTCATTTTCAGCTGCCTTCTCCAATTCTTAACATTGGAGCTCATGTTATCATCAACCCAAAGTTAACTAGTCATGGCTTGCATTTGCATTTCCAGAGGTATTGTTGCTGTTCTAATTCCTTCGCACATTTAATATTGCACGTGTCTCTCTCTTCCAACCCTTCTCTTTTTAAGAAAATCGTTACTATATATTTTATGCACCTGTACTTGCACACATACTCGGGCACGTGACTTCTGTACATGAACACCTATTCATACGCCCAGCTTCCATCCATGAGCTCCCTTGAAAGATGAATCCATAATGTTCCAAATGTGTATCTTTGATATTGCTGAATAAATTATTTTGAATGTATTGCAGAGCGGTTCCAATAGCAATGGACAGAGCTATCAAGGAGATAGTACCTGGGATTGTGCAACGTAGTGTTTCCATAGCAACTCAAACAACAAAGGAACTTGTTTTAAAGGTGTTATTTTAAGGCTCTGATTTTTCAAAAACACAGAGTCTGACCTATTGCTTTGAATGTTGACCTCGTACTCTGTCGGATGTGTTTTCATTGTGTCCCTTTATAAGTAGATAATTTGGAATTTTTGAAATCATAAAGTTGTCCAGAGCAGCTAAATGTCAGCCAAAACAGTTTTCATGTGAATGTGATAATAATTACATTCACATGAAAACTGTTTTGGCTGACATTTAGCTGCTCTGGACAACTTTATGATTTCAAAAATTCCAAATTATCTACTTATAAAGGGACACAATGAAAACACATCCGACAGAGTACGAGGTCAACATTCAAAGCAATAGGTCAGACTCTGTGTTTTGAAAAATCAGAGCCTTAAAATAACACCTTTAAAACAAGTTCCTTTGTTGTTTGAGTTGCTATGGAAACACTACGTTGCACAATCCCAGGTACTATCTCCTTGATAGCTCTGTCCATTGCTATTGGAACCGCTCTGCAATACATTCAAAATAATTTATTCAGCAATATCAAAGATACACATTTGGAACATTATGGATTCATCTTTCAAGGGAGCTCATGGATGGAAGCTGGGCGTATGAATAGGTGTTCATGTACAGAAGTCACGTGCCCGAGTATGTGTGCAAGTACAGGTGCATAAAATATATAGTAACGATTTTCTTAAAAAGAGAAGGGTTGGAAGAGAGAGACACGTGCAATATTAAATGTGCGAAGGAATTAGAACAGCAACAATACCTCTGGAAATGCAAATGCAAGCCATGACTAGTTAACTTTGGGTTGATGATAACATGAGCTCCAATGTTAAGAATTGGAGAAGGCAGCTGAAAATGAAAGGAAACTGGAGTTGTTAATAAACATAACACCAGTTATCATCCACGACTGAAATAGGAAAAATATGCAGCCACCTGGCTGACAGAGAATGTTGACTGGGACTGGGCAGCCTGTAAGAGTCCTTGAGCAGAGGGGAGTTGATCAGACAACCCTAATGCTGCCAACTTTTCATCCTCGATCAGTGCACCAGATGATAGTTGAAGAGGAGCAGCAAACTGAAGATCCACATCATGTCAAATTACGAAATACACGTACCACTTAGTGCCCCCAACCAGACAATAATACTACTGATACCTGAGACAATAAGTGTGTATGGCCACTAGAATCAGATGGAGTAGCATTCTTCAGAGGTAATTCCACTTGATTTATTGGTGATATAATTCCAGATTTAACGTCCGCTAGAATCTGTGGTTGGGTTGCGGCAACATCTTTGTTTGAAAAATCAGGGTTTCCTTCAACTTCTCTTATACGATCCTTCAGAAGTGACGTAGGTGTCATGTCCTTCAAATCCACCCCAAGATTTTTGAACAGGACCTACGGTCAAAAAGGCTGTGTAAGAAGAAAAAACTAGCATCTTATTTCAGGCTAGACAAAATGGAAAGATTTCTCCAGTCCGACTTTGTCTAACATGGTTTTCATGTACCTCAATATCAAATTTGAGGTTCATTTTCAAGTTCGGCATCAGATAAATTTCAGATAGTAATCCAAGAATCCCCATGGTCCAAGGATTAGGTGGTTGGTATGCTAGACTGTTTTGGCAGGGCTCAAGAACCTGCAGAAAGAGTAGAGTTAGCAATGCAAAATCGAGGGCAGAGGTAATATCCACTACAGAAACAGATTTACAATCCTACCTTTGAAGTAAATGGGATAACTGCAATCATTTTACCCCTCTCATATGCCTGCAAAAAGTAAGTATTTAAATAATTTGTAACACAAATCCTTAAAAGGGTTGCATCTCATAAAAGGATACAGAAAGAGATGAACAAAAGACATAATAAAAGAGAGACAATGCACAAGACATTAAAAGCCAATGAGCAAAGAAATTTGCTCGAAGCGCAAGCACCTCAATAATCAATGATTTTGGATCTATTTCGCGAGCCCTTAAAACTTGATTCCTGCCGATGGTTAATTTCCCGAGCCAGCTACCCAAGTTCTTCAATAGTGAGCGCTCTTCTGAACTTGATTTTATAAGCTCAGATCCTAGAAGGACCTAGAAAGCAAAAAATCCTGTGTCATCCCACTTGTAGTATCCCATCAAATGCAGAACCAACCAAGTGAGTGGCAACAAACCTTGCAGTTCTCATAAGTTGCTTGAACAATCTCTTTATTTAAGGCCTTTGAATTGATTTTGTCCAAAAACTTCAAGTAAAGGTCATGAAAATTTGGTTCAATGCTTGCTCTGCCACGAAAATTAGAAAAAAGTAAGGCATGACTAATATAAGTGGAGGCAAACCCCTCATAGTATCTCAGGATTACTACACATACAGATGCTACAAAAAGAAACGGAGAAACAATATCGGAAGACATAAATCGTTGAAATAAAAGGATTTTTTCAATTTCAGGATGGTGTGTGGAGGCTGTCAAGATGGTTAGGTGTCTCCAAGGAACAGAATAGAAGGAAGAATGCATGTAACTAGACCTCCTCAGTATAAGATTCAAGGCATGAAAATATACTGGTGCATGCAAAAACAGCTTAAATGTGCAATCAGTTGTTTAAACTTCAAACCTTTTCATGACCATGTACTGCGCAAACCATGGGTAGAACTGCTCTTTAAGAATTTCAGTCAACTCTTTTGCTTTAGCTTCAATATTCGCCACTGAAATGTTGTTAATGATGAATGATATCTTGTCTTGAACTTCTGATGCTGGAGCCTGCATACATTAAGTAAACAAAAAGAAACAGACTTAGGGGACAAATGATCCTAATCACCAAGCGAACCTAATTAACTATGCACATAAATGAGAATAAGCAGTGGCTCAAATACACAACCCAAGTAGAATCTGACAATCAGCACTCATACATCAAGTCATCAAGTTTTATAAGCAAGTGAGATCAATCAGAAGAAAATACAACGTAAAACTAAACTGCTCACAACATATTTTGTATCTCAGGCATACAATATATTATGATTGGCAGGAAGTAGGTGCCTTCATTTTGGTTGAGACCGCACGCACATTTTCAAAACTAAACTGACTGAATGTTCCCTGATATAACACAGGGAGCCAACGATTTTCATATATACTGATAAGAGCTGATTCAAGAGGACAAACTAAATAGTTTGATGTAAGCCACAGTATATACCATTTGACAATCAAAATAACGTAAATTTAACTTCTGACACAAATCATTACATTCCAACATCATTTGTAGGACCACGTGTGCATGCGAAGGCCACATTCCAAAACAGTGTCCATATTACGAAGCGTCATGCTTTTCTACACAAAATAAATGCTGTTGAAGAAGAGAATTTTCAAAATAACACCCAGCAGTGGGTGATCTTTGCTGTTGCCTCCAGACATGATCTACTAACTGTCTAGACCATCAATACATATTGACTCGACAGATTACAAACTTTAAATTGCATTACACACAGAAATCATGTTTTCCGTAAGATTGCTTCAAAGAAAAGAATTTTCAAAATAACACCCAGCAGTCGGTGATCTTTGCCGTTGCCTCCAGACATGATCTACTAACTGTCTAGACCATCAAATACATATTGACTCAACAGATTACAAACTTTAAATCGCACTACATATTGGCCTTATCTTTAACCATCAAATACATATTGGCCTTATCCTTACCCAAAAAAAACCTTTAAATCGCATTACACACAGAAATCATCATTTTCCGAAAGATTGCTTAGAAGACATAAAAATACTATGAGAGGGAGCAACAGTTCCAGGAAAAAGGAGCATAGAATGATGTCAATTCACGTGGCTTTCTGAGACTGACGAATCTCCCACTTGTATGAATGAAATTAGATGCTTTAACTTTTGAGCATGCAACACTATGCTATCTGGACCACAGAAGCAGAAGCATTCCCAAGATTTCCTCAATATGATGATAAAGCAGTCTGGAGGATGGGGACAGGCAAAGTACCTCTAGAGGAGTATTTCGTTTCTCAGCAGCAGCAATGAGTGTCTCAATGTTCAAGGCAGAGCCAAACCCTACACCAAAATAAGTCACCCATTTAACATACACATCAAGAGTTCAATAAATCCCTCAAATAACACTGTACATGGCCTTGTAGGAGCGTGGATAAAGTGATTATTCCCCTAGTTTATCTCTTCATGCTTTTTAGCTATAAACCGAGCTCAATGAGAAAGCACAAAATTTACTAGCCCATCAGAGAAAAGCTCTTGTTTCATTTTAGAAAGATGGTTCATTGACTTGCTACCAGAGAGGTAAGCACAATGTGGTATGCCACATGTCCTTGACGGAACATATGGACATTAGTTTACATCTGTTAACAAAACAAGGGCCTACACTCTAAGAATATACTTAAGTGCGCCCAATGTTAAGAATCAACATCAATTTTGACTTCGCAAAGATCGAGATGTGATCCTCGTTGTGCGTCTTGATCTAATGGATCATTTCCATGTCCATTCTAATATGAAGCATTGTACAAGTCACTCAAGACATCAGACATACAATAACAAGTGTGATTTATACAGTAGTAGAAACCTACGGGCAGAAGCAGCAGCCCTAGAAGGACGAACAAAACCAGGTGATGAAGACAATGTTACAGCAGTACTCCCTGCACTCTGGGTCTGCAACTTACAAAAGCAATTCAGACTTAGATGCCAGCAATGGATATCAACGGAAGGGAAGGTAAAATGCAGCCATGGCCCAGTAGCAAGCATACCTTTTGGATATTTGAAGATTCGCCTAACGTGCTAGCTGGAGGTTTCCCTGCCGCAGGTACTGCAGGTTTCACCTCCATTACTGAAGATGCATGAGTGTTATGCCTGTCGTCTAGGGGTGCTTCCTGTCTCTGTTGAAGCTGGAATGGTGAAGGAAGTTGCTGTCCAGCAAGACCACCTGAAGTACTATTCACCTGCAACATTAATCCAAACCTTTGAGGACAAACTGGATAAGTCCATGCAATAAATTTGTCAGATAATGTTAAGTTCATTAAACCAAAACGCAATTTCAGAAGACAAGGGAAATGTGGAAGCAGCTTCAACGGGCTCTAACAGACCAGTTCAGGATTTTATAAGCACATCACCAAACTCTATATCAAAGGGAAAAAAGGTTAAAAACATACTTTATGCTCTAACATAAGAAGCCCTACAATAAAATTCAATATGACCTGCTGCTTCAATGAAATGGCTTGATTACAACATAAAGGACATTCCCCAATTACTTCACAATAGAAGCATCAGCAATCTCACAGGTATGCAAGTAATCCCGATTGCATATGTCTGTACTAGTTTTGTGACCTCGCGCTCACATTAAGGAATCACAGTTTCCAATAAGGATGATACACCTGATGTATCCTTTTCGCAGGTGATAAAACAGACATAGACAGAAACTTTAATGGGAATAAATGTGAAGCATGCAACTAGAACAATGAAGGGATTGAATCCTATCTCTTTGGTCGAAGTCACTCAAATAAGCACTGTTTAGAGAACAACTCCAGTAAAGGTGACGATACCAACAGAAAAAAGAACAAAGTGATACGTGGAACATATCCCTGAGGAAATTAATGAAAATATTAACTAGGGTGCTTGGAATAGGAGGCTTATCATGCCATGAGTCATCTCAAATCTACTTCCAACATACAAACAAAAAATTATTCCAATGAGGAACTCCCCCCTCCAGTCTCAAAAACTTTAATTCTAATCCCAAAAGAAAATATGTTTTCCATGCATGCAACATGCCAAAAAACAAACATCGTTCTGACCTCCATATTTGCAGTGCCACCTTGAGGTGGACCATGATTAACACTAGCAGGATTATTGCCTCCATCAGGATCTGAATGACCTGATGATATTCGCACAAGTGTTCTCTCAATAAAAGCAACAACTTCTGAGTGAGTGCCTCGAAGATGAGATATTTGTAGAATATGATTGCAATACTGTGGCCATTCAATTAATCGATCCACAAACTGCTCCAATGCCTTGGTTCCAAATACAAACATCTGCATGCAGCCAGGCACATCAGTACAGAAATAAATAAGTGAAACCATTTGTCTCAAATAGATAACACGAACCTTTGAATCTGGAGGCTTACGAAGCGCATCTAAAACACAACGTAGGGCAATGCCAAGTGTCAGATGAGTTACAAGTTGGTGCTTGATGACAGAGCCTGGACAAGTTTTAGAATAGCAGTGTAAGGAAACAGTTGAACAAGAAGAAAAAAGCATATTCTCAAATTAACTGAACGCAAAAACACCCAAACTACATACAAAACCTGTAAGGAAAGGTCAATTTACTTCAAGTGTGCAACCATCATTTTTTCAGATTGACATATCAATTGTACCTACTTCTGAACTGTTTAGAATATGGAAAATACCAGCAGAATTCTCAGCCACAACACAAATATGTAGGAAGCGGAGGACTAACAGAGAAACACAAAAAAAAAAATTATACAGTACATCTTACCAACGCCTTCATTACAAAGTGAAAGGATCCTCAGCAATATCCAGTCAAAAAATTTCTAGAAGTCATTTAAGCAAAACAAGAAAGTCCTTATAACAGGTCATGTTATGATGAGATAATTCCACTTGCAATTATTTGGAGAACTTCTAGTACGCTTGACATTAGAATTTCCTAGTCCAATGTCCACAACTGCTCAAATACCAAAACAGCAAAGTACACCCGCATTTCAAAAGAAAATCAAAGTAATTTTTGACCGAAAGAGATTCTGAATTAGCAATATTTCCAAAGGCTTGCCCAATCTATCAAGCTTTTATTACAATTATGTGAATAATTCTGCCCCCAAATATTAATTCCAGATCTGATTCTACCGCAGTAACACTACCGTCTGTACTCAGTTAATCCGGGCCATTCAGTGCTAATGAGACAGCTAAAAGAGAATTCTCAAGGCCGACGATGTGTGATTGACTGCTTCAAACATAGCTATATGATGCACACATAATCATACAAAGAGCCATATCAGCATAAGAAACAGAGAAAGGCCTGACTAGGAACCTCAGCAGTGGGTTCGTACCAGGAACCCAAACCATATCCTCTCATTCACTAGATGAACTTGACAGAATTTATCCTCACACATTGTTTGATAATGTGGTTCGGTGTGTCAACATTCCATGGTCTTTTTAACTTTAAAAGTAGCTATTACATTTTATCTATAACACAAATTCTGAAAACATGTGTATAGTTAGTGCAACATCATTGTTATGTCAGGTCAGCTGCCGCCGCCATCATCTACCGGTCATACCAGCTAACAGTGTGATGACATTCACACAGACAACTCTTGAGGGAAGGATTAATGTCACTTCACTTGAAGACTTCTAATCAATTAAGCGAGCCTCTATATATTAGGAGAATACAACACCTATATACAAATTTATGCAACACAAGCACTCCCATGTACATTAAGCAATTCCTAAATAGTAGGAGATGGTCACCAAAGAAATGCGTTACCCCAATGAAGGTTACTATACAACATAGGTAAGCATCTCTAGTCCTAAAGTAGATTGCCAATGGCACCTAACAATGGTAGCATATATTTTTGTACCACAGAAAGTTTTACGCATAGGAAGGCCTTTCCACAAGACAAATAGACGGTCAGAGGATCTACATACACATCCGTGGATCAATATATCTAGATCGAAAGAAAAAAGAACAGCAAATGAACAAATTAATTGATTGATATTTACTTAAACAAATAAAAATAAATGAAAAATAAAATATAAACTATGGATCCTCCCCCATCCACATAGCAACTAAGAAGAATGGTAAGGGCAACAAAACTCCATCTCATTCATATTTTGGATACACATACGACCACTTAAGAATGTAGAAGTTGACGAATCCAGGAAATTTTCCCATGGAAGTTATCATCAGACGTAATGGATAAATCAAATTTTCAGTATTTTCATAAATATGCACTTAAATTTCACACTTTGAGTACATAAGCACGCCAACTGATGGCAAATCTACATATGGCAAGCTAACTGCTGGGAGAATACAATGTCTATTGATCCAGGAGGTCCTATTCATGAAACTTGGATATAACATGCTCAAATAAACAGTTTGTATTATAGGTAAAAGCAACAAATCACTACCAGAACGGTGTACAAAAAGAGATATCAGGAATTCAAAATGGGGAGCAGGTATGCATCATGGCTTCAAAGAGAACGCATGAGACAGCCATCAACAATAATTGCCACAATGACACTCACCAAAGAGTACTGCAGCAATTTTAAGTTGCATTTCTGGATACTTGGGAAAAAACTTATATTCCTCAAATAGGTTGGCAATCATGCACTCAAAAATAGATTGCTCCCTGCAGTAATCAAAGTAGCTCAAATCAATATTTGCAGGATTCATATGAAGCCAACATTTGAAAATTATATGAAAAGTGTAAAAAGAGGCTCTCCAAAATATTTTATCCACCTGATTATCAACAACCCATAAAGCAACTACAGGACTTTGACCGCATTGATAAATATACCAAGAAACAATCAGCTTCATGCTTTTGCTTTCCTTGCATTCTCGCGCATGCATCAAAGTGATATCTGTCAATGTTAACCTATCTAATGCTATTCAATCCTTAACAGCCCCACTGTGAGAGACATAAATGGACAGCACATCATAAGCATAGATATACACACAATACCGAATACGAAATAGCTTTAAGATTATTACAGAATGTCATGATTAACAAGTTGTTCCTGACTTATAACCATTCGCAGGATATATATTGGTCTAAACAGGAAACACATCATACTCTAACCAATAACATTGTAAAATATTTAGCCAGTGTTCAGTGAGATTCTTTCCTAGCCAGGATCCAATAGTTGGTACACAACTTAGCAAGTCTACATCACATAGGACATGTAATTTTATCTTTCTATCACTAACTTTCATGCTTGAGACAGTTGAAGAATGGCTGCATTATTGGCATGAATCAAAATGGTGGGCAGTAAAATTAGCTTCATACAGGCTTATGCTATTTCTTCCACACTTGCAGTTCAAGTTTCATAATCAACTTCTTTGAGAAGACAAAGGTCCAATAGAAGTAGTATATGATTACCAGACTTTACGACAGTGTACCTTTTCACAGAAGATTCCTTGAACCGAGTCAGCATTTGAACCATGGCATCAATCATTAACTGGCCAGAAAACATTTGCTGGAAATATGAATTTGCTTCTGCCTCTATGTCCTCGGCATATTCCTCAGAGGATGCTGAATCTGCAGTCCCACCATTTTGAAGCCTCATAGTTGAGGTTGTAAGTGCTATACGCAATCTCTCCAATTCCTCTAAATGTTGGTGGGATGAGATCAAGCTGGCATGAGCCACAAGTGTCTGCAAATATGATAGTAACATGATTGAATTTTACTCAGATAAATTTACACATGATTAACTCATATGTCCACCATATAGCAACAGCACCTTGAAGAAGATAGGAGTTGCATCCAGATAAAGATTCAAAAGACCACCAGAATGCAGAGAGCCCTTGGCAGTAATATCCACAGATTCACCAGATTCCATAAGCTTCAGGAATTGAAGACACTCCTGGACAATTATATATGCATCTCAGGGAACAATAGCAGCTCTTCAGATTTAAAATTCGAAATTAGAAATCAATTATAGCATCTCAGCATCACTTTTTACAACAATCACTACCACTTCACAGCCAGGGGAAACAGACTACTACCTCAAAGAAAATGTGCCTGTAAGTACTCAGATTATTGTTCAACCAATTTTCAAGGTCTATGAGTTCCTTTCGTGAAGCAAGGGCAGCCAGTCTGATCCCAAAAGAAGACGGAATCATCTCTAGAACTTGGGAAAGTATCTGGCATCATTAGCAAGCCATGTATCAGTGCAACAGAGAAAGGAGTAAAAATCAGAACAAAAAACAAGTCTCTCTGTCAACATAAGGGGGGGGAGAAAACAGAAGAAAATGAGCCCAATCAACTCAACACATCTACCATCTCTCCAACTATAAAGTTGGGACATATGAGACCATTTTCGTATCAGCTAAAAAGAGGTCCACAATCTAATGCAAAGCGAAGACAAGAACTGCCACGTATCTGAACAATATAATGCAGAAAAAAATCCTAGAGGGTAAATGGATGAGTAAAAAACTTCCAGCTGTATCTTACCTTAAGCTCTTCGCAGATGTCCAGTATTCTAGTAATGCAGTCTGGATCAAGACTTGCAGCATCAACAAACCCCCTCAACACAAGAATTGGGTTAACGTGCCAGAGGTAAAGGATCATGCCAACACCCCCGATGTTTTTCATTATCATGGGAAAAACGGCAAGAGAGATTTCAGACTGCAGGAGATTATACACAGTCTGAAAGAACAACAATACATATATTAATATTCAGGTAGATTATATCAAGACAAAAGATGAAAATGTCAATGTACTTCCAATTGCCGAGGGAGTACATTAATATGTGCCATTGCAAGAAGCAAGACTTCTGGACAGTATTTAAGAGGGTATTCAAGAATAGCGCGAACAGGTCCAGCGTAACCAGCCTCAGCAATTTGACACAACACATCTAGGAGGTCAAGGCACAACCAAGCATGATTTGCATGTCCAAGCTGGAGCTTATGACCATTCATCGCATCAACATAAGCCTACACAGAATTTACCATACAATTAGAACCAAATAAACAAGAAAGAGAAGAATTACAAGTTATATAGCACATACCAGCTGCCTCCCAGAATGAGCAAAGGTAAATACTTCAGGAGGAGCTGAGACAGCATATTTTAAGAATGATATCTGGCCCTCAATATTCTTCCAGATAGAACCACATATTGCCTTGAGAGGAAAAGGATCCTGCACAACCCAAGATCAAGATTCCATAAACTTCAGGAGATACATCGTTAGAGCTCATAATAGAACTTCATGTTCGGGCAACTTTGAAAAACCAGCCAAGACAGGCAAACACACCTGACAAGCACATCGATAAATAGACATGAATAAAGAAAATGCTTCCTCATTAGGCAAGTAGAATCCGTCATGATCCAGGCTTTCAATTACTGATGCCCAATTGATTCCAGGCGCCTGTATTCAAAGAAGTGCTTCTAAGAATGCACTGTATGCATACCATTAAAGCCAAAGATTGAATCAGAAATGTCAAACTCACAAGCTGCTTGATTGAATCTACAAGAATATCAATGTTCCATGAGCTTGGAGATGGAAGATCAGACCAACTGCTGTTGCCAAGTGCCATAGCAAAACTCGAAGCTGTGCCGTGACTATCTTCCAGACCAATATGAGTACGGGCAATAGTACTGATTATTCTAGAGAGAGTGACTTCGGTTAGTGGAGAAAACAGAGATAAGGTCTCTTTACACTGCAAGTCATTAACTGTGCATCCATAACCTAACTCCCTCATGACATCTCCCATGCCAATCTCCTTCTCCATTTCTGCCAAGATAGCATCAAAATCATCTTCTTTGCAATCATACAGTAGATCCAAGCTCCTGCAGCAGAAAAATATTAAGCAGACGAAACATTTTCGTCCAACAAAATCAAGGCAACAAGTTGAGCATAACTGGCACCTCATTGTATTGATGTCACGCAATTCATCTGAAAGCAAAGGGGTTAAAATGAATGAGGCAACATCTTTAGGCTGCACCAGAGACAACATCTGCATGAAAGAATCTACATGCTTGCATAAGTCCTCTGAGTGCTGAAGGAACAGAATAATTCCCTGGATCTGCTCAGCAGCTTTTAAAGGAGCTGGATTTGCAGACAATTCCTCAATCTGAGCCATACAAAAGTTCTTCCCTGGGAATCATGTCAAATTGTGACATTGTTCAGCAATAAAATATTGGATTGAAAGAAAAACTAACAAAGACCACTCATTTAAGAGTAAAACTTACCACACTTCCTAATTTCAAGATTTTCAGAACTTGACAAAGCAAGACCAATGCTAATTTTTTCGCACAGCGATAAGCATAATGTATCAGAAAGATTCTCCAGAAAAGCTTCACTCAGAACTCCACTTTTTAATGAAAGACAAAAGACCGTGCTAAAGTTCGGCTTCTCCAAGATGTACTTGAAAATTGACACTAAGGCAGCTTTAACATGCGAGTTCAACTCTGCCCAGTGAAGATTCAGGTAATCCAGGCAGGTTTGGAGCAGTAAAATGCTTCCTTCAACGCCATAGCCAAGAAACTGCAGGGAGGACAAAATGGTGTAAGAAAGAAATGATGCATGATCAAGCCAACAAATTAGTAATGATCCCCTGCCAGAAGGAGAATGAAGACTTAATAACCATCTTGGTGACAGCTGTTACCAATGGTTAAATGAGATGATTTTGGCTCATTTGGCAAGAAAGAAACAGGAGAGCCTTCCGAGGATAAGAAATCCTCTTTGGACTCTTTTACAGATAAGCGGTTATGTACTCTTCACTTTTAGCATAGTGGAAAAATTCAATATTATTTTTATAGGTAAAAAGATGAACCATAGGGCACTAGAAGTGCAAACACAAATTGCAAAGAGCATAAAAACTAAAGTCACATACAAAAGAGCTCTCGAAAACAAAAGGGAGCTCAATTGCAGCACAGATCATCAACTATATCAACAAGGCATTTACATCCATATGCAAGTTCCACTCTACCAAAAGTGTAAAACATTAAGCCAATTTCCAATAAAAACAGAAATGGAAGTTTACACTATCAAAATCAATCTTGTTTCATTCTTCCAAATCAACCAAACAACAGAGAGAGGAATTTAGGTAATTTTTCCTTTCTTGTTGTGCTGGCAGTGAATGCGCTGCCAAGCCCAAATTTCAGGATTATAGGACCTCCGATAACCCTAGATAATCTAGTGCAAGCATAGAAAGCAGTCCAAACCATACTCGTCCAAAAGCAATGAATAAGGAGATACCACATGGTATCAGCCTCCTTTTTGTAGAGGAAACAGCTACTACACAGTACTTTGCCTCTCTGTTGTAGGTTATCTAAAATAAAGATTCATTGCGAAATTGCTTCCCAATCAAAAAGAAGAAAAGAAACTCTTGTCGGAACCCTCACTTTTCAAACTGCTCTCCCACAACAGTCTACCACTAACAACCTCCCTATATGGCAGCTTGTAGTGAAACTTTCAAATAGATTCCATCTCTTCCATTGGTCCATACTAAAAACCCTCAGCATCAGTCAAATAATCCTAAACATAAAAAGGGGGAAAAAAAAAAAACCCTCCAAACCCCAATCTTGAGCTTGCCTCATAAATTGATATCCCAAATGATAACACCATCGTTTAAGCAATAACAATCCAGTATGAAAGCCTCCTGTTCCTAGCGATGTCAAACAAATTGGAACCAATCTTTTATTGCCGCATCCCCACACCAAACGTCAAGCCAAAACTGTATCTTATTTCCATTACCTATTTTAAGTGAAGTAAGAAGAAGGAACTCTCTCTGATCCTTTCTAATCCTCCTCTACACACCAGTGCCATGTGAAGCTCTCCTATCCTTAGTGATCCGGCCTGCCTTGTTAAGGCCACATTTTGCAACCACTACTTCCCATTAAAGTTGTTAATTTTCAGCACTAACAGCCAAAGCCATTTACTGAAAGGAGCTTTCTTGAATAACAAAGGGAGCTCATGGCTAAATCAGTCTCGCTTGTCTGCCTGCTTTCCAATCTATCCAATGGAACTTGTGAGCCTCCTCAGTGGGAAAGTTCAATATCATACATATAGCTTACTGGAAATAATAGAAATGGTCATTTGTTCCTAAATTTTGTATACAGGAGACATCCCTTCAAAGTCGTTTCTAATGGGTGGTACCCCCTTGGTAACTACTTCAATAGTATTTGTTCGGCTTTCAAAGGAAAGAAGGGGGATAAGAGGTTTAGTAGGTGTTTCATCTAACTTTTAACATGACTATTGGCTTCTTCTTTTAACTTTTAGAGGATGAATTGGACTTTAATAAGTTTTAACTTTTTGCAATCATTGAAGTCACCCAAACATGTTCAATTTTTTTAATCAGGATATATGTCTGAGGGGGAGTTCTCGTATAGCTCATTTGGTTAGCTTAATGCCAAACCAAACAGCCTGTACTTTTTATCATCCTATGCTAAAGTAAATGGGACAATTTTCTCTTTGACTACCTGGAATATGGATAAATTCCCATCTGCTAAGAGGAAGAACTATTCCAACCACTAGTTATTGCTAAACAAACCACTCAATTTTATATGATTTACTGGGGCAACATTTGAACCTGTCACCGGAGGTGCATGGAAGAGTTCTTCTTAGCATGACAAATGGGTGCTATCTGCTCTCTTTTTGTCTTGAGAATGTTATTACGTGCTTCTTGGTTAAGAAAGGAAGTACTGGTTATGGAAGATATAAGTAATAACATATGGATGCTGTCAGCTGGAAGCTACTGAGCTGATTACAGGGACTTTAACCTAATCAACCCCCCCCCAAGGATACAGTTAAGACTTTCTGCTTCTATAAATGGTAAAAACTCTGCTCCAGCCAATTCAGAAGCGTTGAAAATAGAGGCCCTACAACTTATTGGAAAATAATATTTGGTTTACTATGGTCAGGGTTAGGTTGCCTCGAGTACAGAAAGAGGTCTCTGGAATATCATGTTCAATCGCTTTGTTTAATTGTAAGATGAGATGTCAAGATGAAGATAGGACTTGCACCAAGACCTCTTGAATCTCAGTGAGTTAGAGCACCACTAAACAAAGCCTTTGTTTACTTCCAGACTCTATAGATGGAAAACAAACTCAGCATGCTGTTTGGGATAGGGAACTTAGAAGAATGATAGTACTTTATCTTAAGGCTGCTAATGATTTTTATGGTACCGCAAGGATGCTAGATAAGAAACCGAGCCTTGCAACCTAGGAACAACCGTCTTATGCTCTTTAAAATTTTCCTCCTCATATTCCATCACCCTCTGTCAACCAGCACAGATACCAAAGTTTCCGATCAATCTTCACCATCACACAATCCAGTGAGCCATGAATGATAAGACTATACACCGTACCCCCATGAGAACTCAGGGACAAGACAAGTGTTTCTTAGAAAGAGGAAAAAAAAGAAAGTGACAATTCTAGGAGATCAAGAAAGGGTGATTGATGCTCCAGCCCAAAAAAGTTGGGGTTTAGTGGAAAAAACCAACCTGACAGTTACAGAAGTTCTTCATATGTATCCTATCTACGCCCCGAATAAGCAAACCCACCCAACCCCTTCCCCCCCCCCCCCCGGGCCCCAAAAAAAAAAAATTCCGGCAACGGACGGTACCCCCAAAAAAGCAGACAAGAATCAAATTAATGTTCAAAGTAAACTTACAGAATCGGCTAACCTAAACCGCTGGAATCATCACAAAAACAACAAAAACAGTGCAGGTACCAGAGAAGCTAGGGTTACCGACCACAATCAGCACAGACGCCAATGCTACTCCCTAAATTATGCGCACATTGAGAGACAGGAAAGACCTGAGCTTTACACAGGCAGAGGCTAGGCTGATATAGAGAGAGACAGAGACCTGTAGAGCTCGCGCAAGACGGAGTCGAGGTTGGATTCGTCGACGCTTTCGAGCAGGAAACGAATCTGATTCGAGACGATGTCGAGAACTCAGCATGGTTGAGCGTCGATCGCAAGTCGCTAGGGTTTTAGAGTGCGCGCTCGAAGGCAGAGAGATTTGCGGTGAGATTACGGAGAAGACGATGATGAGAGTGAGACTCCGATTGCGTCCGTCGAGAGTGAGAAAAGCGGGTTGTCAGTGGAGGGGACGGGCCGGTGACGGGCCGGTCATTCTAGGTAGGCGAAAGTCGTATCAAGCTCAGCCACGTGGCTTTACAAGTGAAATGGTCTTTCGGCCGAAGTAGGAAGCCCCAATCGTTTTTGTATAATTACCATACAAACCCTAATTTCAACCCAAAAATTTCACAACAAGCTTCCATTTTATTCACCAATGGCAGGTATCATCATCTTGCAGAAAATGGGTGAAGGAGGGTAGAATTGTATTCTCCACTAAAATTTTAGCTTGGTTACAAATTCAAAAATGCCAGGTGTAAACTATTTCGAAAGTCGAAATGCTTTCGTAACGGTTGAATCTTAAGTAATTTAATGATCAACTTGATCTTTAATATATCCTTGTGACATCCTAATTTTCTCGTATTAGAAAACAAAAAACTAGAAGTAAGATATTTAGATATGTTCTGACTTGATTACAAGCACTAAGGAGCTTCTTGAGGAATTTACCTCACCCTTTAACTTCTTGAGGAAGCTACCTTAACTTGTTGGATATATCATCTGCCTTAGCGAGGAAGCCATCCCTTGACTTGTAACAGATGTTATCCCCTTGTGACGAGATCCAAACCTTAGTTATAAGGAAATCGGAGGACAACTTGTCGGAACAGCAGCAGCCCATTTTGACCCTCGAGCATAGAATTTTCTTGAAAATATCTCATCCAATGATATTGTCGCTTACGTAAGTATAGAAAGAAGAAAGATTTAGAAGCCAAATGACCATTCCCATTGGTCCCACTTGTGCTTCTATGTTTCCTAACGGCTATCATGACAAAATCTTAGAGTCATAATGAGGGAATCTCTAGACTACCAAGTAAGCATTCTCATTGGACCACTTGGACTAGCATTCATAATATAATCCAACTTTATGAGTGCAAGCCAGTAAGTCCTTGTTAGACCATTTTTGTGCCTAGACCAATTAAGAGAATCTAGAGGCCATCATGACCTATATAGCTGCATATTAAATGAAGAGGCCACATGAAAAAATAATGATGTGTTGTGACAATAAAGTGTTCTCTCCTTAGTACAATTCCGCTGTTGTACTTGTCAATAGAAAACCATCATCAAGCTTTTTGCTTCTTTTTGAATATCCATTTACTCCAATTGTTCACTTCTTCCGAAATGGAAGATTCAATCAAATTCCCCAAGTTATGGTTACTTAAGATAGAACCTTTCATTGTCAAATGCTTCTTCTTTCCAGAAAGGAGCATCTGGAGATACCTTGACATTGCCTCTTTGAAAAACGTTTAGGCTTTGAACGTTTTGAGGCTCACCTTCTAAACATATATGTTAGAAATTGTAGGTCCAAAAATTTTGCACAATCTGCGACCTCTTACCTCTTTGAAACTCAAACATCTTCGGCCATCCTAACTTCATCATTTTTCAGATGCTAAATACTGATGCTTCTTTTGGAAGATTCCGCCGAATTTCTTTTCCGCGGGGATATATATCCTCAAGAATCAAGCATCTCATCTCTTGATTCTATGATAGTATTGACATGAATTTTTCAGCATTTTCAGATTTGTGAACCAAAAATCTATATGTGTCCTTTACTTTGATTCTAGGCTATACATTTACCGTTGTAGGTCTTAACCAGTTTGGTTTGGAGGAGGAAATCGCCACCTGACTAGCACAAACCCACTAACTTGAAAAAAATTGTAGGATTGTAACATTCATCCATAACCATAATGAATCTTATCCATTTTCTTGTGGGGTATTTTAATTAAGAATATAGTTCGCAAGTTAGAACTGACTCCCCCTACAAAGTTTGAGGTAAACTAGAATTAAGCACATGGTGGTTAGAGCCATCTCCTTTAAGCGTTCTAGTTCTTTTCGATTTAGCAATTCCATTTTGGCTGTGGAGTATTAGGTGCTTATTTGAAGAATTATTCCCCAACTAACAACACAGAAAAAAAACTCCTTAAATTGAAACACTATATTCTCTTCCTCTATCATACCTAAGTACTTTGATTCGTCTAGTCCAGTTGGTTCTCAATCTCATTTTTAATATTTGATAAACATGCTCGTATCCTCTCTTTGCTAGCTAACAGATAAACATAAGTAAAATCGAGTACAATAAAATCACATCCACAAAAGTGATAAAGAAGTACCTCTTCTTTCCCCCCCCTCTTCTTTCCCACCTTCTACTTTCTATAAAATTAAATCACATAATTACTAATGGATTAGTTAGTTTGTAGAGGTTCACGCCATCTTTCTTTTTCAATCGAATTGAAAGATTTCTTAGCAATACTTTCTTTTCAAAAAACAAATGCTTCAAACACAAGTCTCCCTCACACATACTTGTAAAACGAGCATCCAACTCAAACTTTAAAATTATCCCGCCAAGTTTGCTACTTTCTTTATTGTACCATAGTTTACATGTCCTAAATCTATATCTACCATGCCATAAATAAAAACACAAACAAGCCAATGTAAACTGAGAAGACTTCTCTTTATTAACGTCTCTCTCTGGGTACAAGAAATTTTAGAGTTTACATCGATGACGGGTCCATTTGGCTTTGAACAGATCATTACTCAACTACCTACCATTCCTACATTTACATTCCTCCCCCTTTAAGAATACAACACTTTTATAGATCAATATAATTTTGAATCCTTCTCCGATAAGTATAAGGCCAGAAATGAGATGCTTCTTTCTTTCTTTCCTGGATCTCAGTACAAAAATT
>JAGVVM010003456.1:0-21780 GCA_019149425.1 Psidium friedrichsthalianum
TTTGCCTCAGGGCGACGTCGCGCTCGGCCGTAGAGGACGGCGCGCACGGTGTGAGCGTGCAGAAGTCATAGGGGACGGCCGGCCGCGTCGTTGCTGGCAGTTCTCGATTGGTCAGCCCTTCTCCTCTATCGATCGCCGTCATCTTGAACTTGGCGATGATGGGCGAGAGCTTGGAATGCTATCGCCTATGGATAAAAAATGCAGTCAAAGTCACCATAAAAATTCATATTTGAATAGGCCTTATAATTTTAAACTTATACATTGACTCATTTTTTAAATTTAGGAACCCATATATAACTCAAATGTATAAAAAGTGAGTTAAAAAGTGAAATCAATAACTTATATGACATCCCTACCGATATTGTAGATAATTTTTAATAATATTTTAATTTTAATTTTTTTTTTCCATGCCTATGGCCAGCGATGAGTCGCCGGAGCTCGCAGGTCTATGCCGCAGTGGCGTTGTTCCTTGATGATCTCTCTATCTCTCTCAGACACACAAGGTCTCGGGGCTTTAATCATTTTCACGTGTCTGATTAAGTGAGACAAGGGTTGTCTAATTTTTCCATCCTTACTGACCCTACCTTGGTTTCAAAATCTCACTCATGTCTCATGACCCCACCTTCTTTAATCAAAAACTTGCCCCACCTTCATTTCAGTCACATCCCCACTCCTCTCTCTCTCCTCTCCCTCTCCCGACCCATCAGTTGAAATGAAACCACTTCGCTTCCAAAGTCACTCCAGCTTTACCGCAACGACCGCAGTTCAAATCCTCCGCCACAATGCTTCCTTTCCTTCGCTCCCTCCTCATCTTCTTCTTCTCTTCCTCGTCGTGTTCCTCTCCTCACTCCTCTCTTCTCTGTCCATCAATGCCCCTCCAAAGACAACCGCGCCACCGCCGCCGCCGCCACCTTCTCGTACAAGCACCAGCTCCCGAGCAAAACACCTTGCTTCCCTCGGAATCCGAGATCCTGTTCAAGATCATGGAGTCCATGTCCTCGGACCAAGACTGGAGAGCTCGTACCCGCAGCCGTGTGGGGCGGGCTCGTCCTGGCTGGAATAGAATGCAAACCCGGCAATGACAACCGCCTCCATGTCTCGAGGCTCGACTTCGGCACGCTCCCTAACCCAACTGCAAGCCCACGGCCACCTTCCCTTACCTCGTCTTCTCCCTCCCTCACATCCAATCCGTCTTCTTCTTCAAACTGCTCGCCCGCACCAGGACCACCTCTCTGTTTCGCCGACCCGGCTCCTCAATTCCTCCCTCCAACAGCTCAGTCTCAGATCCAACCCTGCTCTCGTCGGCCCAATCCCACCCCAGATATCCTCCCTCAAGTCCTGGAAGTCCTCACGCTGTCCCAAAAACCGCCTCACCGGTTCATCCGGTCGAACTGTTCAGCCTGAAATCTTTAATTCACCTTGACTTGAGCTACAACCTGCTCATGGCGCCCATACCTTCCCAAATAGGCAATCTGAAGAACCTGTGTCGGCCTTGATATGAGCTACAACTCACTCGGCGGCTCAATCCCGAGCACAATTGGCCAACTGGGTCAGCTTCAAAAGCTGACTTGAGCTCAAATTCGCTCATAGGTAGAATTCCTGACACCATGGAGAAGCTGAACTCTCTGGTCTCATAGCCCTCAGCAACAACCGACTGAGAGGAAAATTTCCCACTGGGGTGTCAAAGCTGCAGAATTTGCAGTACATCATATGGAAAACAATCCAATGGACATACCTCTTCCTGTAGAGTTCGGCACGCTTGATGAAATTGCAAGAGCGAGGCCTTGGCAATTCAAGTACTCAGGGACCATCCCTCCTAGCTTCACAAAGCTCATGAACTTGAGCACATTTGTCCTCCAGAACAACCAGCTGACTGGCGAAATCCCCGTCGGCTTCGGGACTCTGTCCCACTTATACCACTTGAACCTGAGCAGGAAACTTGTTGCCGGCGTGGGTCCCATTTTGACGCCAGCTTCTGAACAGGTGGCAGGAACTTGGATCTCAGTGGCAATCCTGGGCTGGCCTGAATCCAGCCGAAGCATAACGGTGTCAAGATTTGGTGTCAAGTTTGTAAGACCAGCAAGAAAGGCTCTTTGATCGTGCCAATAGAAGCAATCTGAAGCTGCATCTCCATTTCTTGATTGGTTCTACCTATTGGTGCCTGGGCATTCCCCAAGTACTGTTTTCAGTATGGTTTTAGTGGTTCGTCCCAGTCACCTCTTCATATTCTCTCTCTTCTCTCTCTCTCTCTCGTCCATTGATTTTTACTTATTCATTAGTGGGTTTTATTTTAATTTGAAGGGCAGTTAGTTAGTAGACTACTTAGATCCTACTCCACTTAGCACAAAGAAAAAAAAAATTTGATACTGTAGGATCTATTCTGTACTGCCCATAAGTAAAGCTTTCCTTAAGATCTGTTAGTACCAATCTTAGTGAAGAATTATCATCTTAATTCATTCTATTTTGAATTGGAAGGACTCCTGAAAATTTCCGTTTTTGCGCTTAGTTTACACTTTGGCCCGGAAGAATTAATGAGACTGGCCATCTCATGTGTCCTTGTTGTGCCCATCGTTTAGGGAGCAGCAGAGCGTAAGTGATTCTTTCGAGACGTATGCAAGCGATCCGACATTAATTGCATGCCAGATCTACGATGATATGATATTTAAGGATGCAAGATATTCGAATCTAATTCTCGTCTCTCTCATTTCGTACAGCTAAGTCATCATATCGGACCATCAAATACGGCTTTCATTAAGACATGGGGCGACGAACTCAATATAATGTGAGTTCGAATGCCGGCGGAAACCGGTATGAAAGTTAAAATAAAAGATTAGGTAAAACTTCATGGTGTTCTATTTAACAAAAAGAGGATTCACAACTCCTGGAGATCTTTAGTCTGCCATCGCGCAATCTTTGTGAAAATTACGCGAGCATGCCAATGAGAAGAACATCACCAGACGCTGCCTGTGAAGGACGTGAGGGTCCCTGTCAGAAAGTTGACCCTTCACACATGCGTGTCAATCAAATTATCAAAGATAAGCCTCTTGCTCGTCCCCCGGTTCAACCCCTTTCCAAAAGAATTTCGGGCAGAACGGTCTTTTCTTTAATGTGTTGTTGTAGTTTTTTGTGACAAAACATGTCCACCCGTTACTTTCTTCCATCGTTAAGTAACAGAATTAGTGGGAAAAACTATCAAAAAAAAAATTTAAATTTATTGCGATTGTGCTAATTCAGTCATAAATATTTTTTTTTTGCTAATTTAGTCTTAAAATTTTTATAATTGTACCGTCGTGGCGGTCCATCCTGCGCAAGGATTAGTCGAGGTGCGCGATCCGTACGGACGCTGGCCCGGACACCTTCGATACCAAAAAAAAAAAAAAAAAAAAAACCTTTTATAATTGTACCAATTCAGTCCATCCAATAAATTTTAGCTGGCCAGTACTGACGAACGGACTGAATTGGCATAATTGCAAAAGATTTAAGATTGAATCGGCAAAAAAAATAAGGTTTATGATTGAATTGACATAATTGTAATAGATTTATGACTTTTTTTTATAATTATCCCGAATTAGTGCGATGGAGATATATGGAAGGGGGGGGGGGGGGGTCTTTTCTTTTTAAACGATATGAAATTCCAATTTCGCTTACAAATCTCATTGGGAGCACGTTCACGAGTGAGAGATCAGTACCTGAACTGAAAGAAGAATCAGAAAGAACGGACAAAGCACTACTTGCCGAAACGGGGCAACATGATCATCGCCAGGAAACCAAAGCGCCAAAGACGGAGGCACAGGATCCTACGTACGATGTGTATACTAGGATTCAATGGCATCTTCAAGTGGGGGTGAAAATCCTGTGAAGCCTGCTCTGCAACATTGGCGAACCATCTTCCAAATCTATGCATCTTTCTATCAGTGTTTGGTCTAGGAACAGTCCCCCCACTCTCTCTTCACGATCTTCCCCCTTGTGGCTCCTACGGACTTTGAATAATCGATCACGCTTTGGACCGGAGCAAGCCGAGTGTCTACTTTTCCAGGGCCGGCAAATCCGAGAATCAAGATGAGAAGACTATACAAGTATTCTCATCAGCATTGGTAAACAGTAACAAGCGTAGCCAGGAAAAGTAAATCTGTCCAGAGTTCCTTGTTTTTTTTTGTCCTAATCGAGTTGCTTAATACGTAATTTAATGGCGCTGGACGATGAAACCGATAACTCGTTCCGTCTAGGGATGCGTGGACGTCGAGAGAGAACTATGTCCGGGGAGGGAATGGATCTACCGGCGGTGAACAACGGTTGGGGGCGATGCGGGAGGGACAGGGATTGGTGAAAAGATGGGAGAGGTGAAGAGGAAAACACGAAAGGGGAGCGGGAGGGTTTGGTCCTTTGATGAAACAAGACCACCCACTGGGACTGAGCACAAGGACAACCTTCACAGAGAGAGAGAGAGAGAGAGAGAGCTGGATCCCACTCTTTTGCATTGAAAAGGTTTCAACTTTCTCAACAGTGCAGCGTCTGTGTACGTTTGTGCCATTCGTTTTGGATCTTCCTTTCGAGTTATTCTCCCCCTCACTTTTTCAAGCTTAAGCAAATTACTCTCTCTCTATATCCCCCTTCTCTTCCAATGTGACCAACTCTCTGATCTCTTGGAGTCCTGTGTGGATTCATCAAATGAAAAAAAAAAAAAAGTTACATGAACTATGTGCAATTTGTGTCGTGCCGGTAGAAGTATATGCATAAAAGTGGTTGACATTTGCGCAAGGTTGAGCCATGTGGCAGGGAAAATTACCAAAACAAATAATAAACCTATTACAATTGGGCCTAATATCTAAAAAAATCTCAAACTATAGCATTTGTAACAATTATATCCAAAACTTCCCTCTATCTTGTAAAAAATCTCCAATTTTTACTTTTGTCTCGATGCTATCAGTTTAATACCCGAAAAAATTCTCAACTTTAGCATCTATCCCAATTAGATTTGAAAATTTTTTATCTTATAAAAAATCATCAACTTTTACTTTTATCCCAATTCTACCATCATCAGCCTTTCGTCCATAATCACCATTAGTTCGTTCTATGTAACTTGAATTTTTTCGTTGAACTTACCCATGAATATTTGAAATTTAAAATTAGTAGGTTTTAAGGACGACGAGATTTTAGATCATCCGTCTAAATATCTCTATGTCTAGCCATTCTTTGGATTGTTGAGTGCTGAAGAGAATACAAAACGCGCCGTCTTAAGTGACTATGTATCTCTCGTAATATGTGTGGAAAACAAACAACAGAAGACAAATTCGGGATTTTTTCATGTCAGCTTTGTTGAGGTGTAATTCATTAACGGCGTGAAAATGCTATGTAGGATTAACTAATAGTGATTATGGACCGAAGGCTAATTATGGTAAAATTGAGACAAAAGTGGAAATTAAAGATTTTTTTTATGAGAAAAAAGTTTTAGATATAATTGGGACACATGTTAAAGTTAAGGATTTTTTTAGTACTAGGCTGATAGAATTGAGATAAAAGTAAAAATTCGAGGTAAAATTAGGAAAATAGTAAAAGTTGAAGGTTTCTTATGGGACAAAAAGGGGTTTTGGGTATAATTATCATAAATACTAAAGTTAGAGGTTTTTTTTTTATATCATGTCATTACAATTATGTCAATACAATCATAACTTTTTTTTTTTTTACTATTTGAGTCCTAAACCTTTTATATTTGTGTCAATTTAATCCATTTGACCGAGCCAGTTGATGTTAATATGGCAAATTTTTTAGACTATTTTAATATGTTTAAAATTTTTAATTATTTAATAATTTTTCCTATCTTTTTTTCTTTTCATTTTTTTGTTAAAGAGGCCTCAATTGCCTCGACGAGGGTCGTGGCCCTCACCCAGTGGCCGGTAGGAACCAAAAAAGAAAAGAAATGCCACGTTAGCATTGGCCGGCAAAATAGACCGAATTGGCACAATCGCAAAAGATTTAGAACTCAATTAGTAAAAAAAAAATTGAGGACTAAATTGACACAATTATAATCTGTTTTATCCGGTAACTGATTTTTTATGATCACTCTAGCAATTATAGAAAAAAAGTACTTTCTCATACTCCATAAGCCAATGATAACAAGTTGATAGTTACATCATACTTTTCAGGGAAAGTACTTGAACATGGCTAAGATAATTGAATTTTCGAATTGAAGTGTAATTATTTTTATGATATTGGACCTTCTTCATTTTGTCTCTCTCGATTTTGATGACTACGTGAACATGTAATTGCTATCACACTTGCCCAAAATGAGGGCCAAGCAGCCAGGTAATGACATAGCAAAGGCATTCTACTCAAATCCTAATCACATCACTTACTTACATGAGATATGGTTTTAGTGGCATATACATAGCGCAACACACAAGTTTAAACCCCATGACAAGCTATCCTTATTTCTGAAAAAGAAAGTAAAAATAAAAAACAAACAAACAAAGTGGGTGAAAGGTTTCATCTCATCTTATTTCTTCTTCTTACCTATCTATCTCGCATGTAGAGTGCAAAAGGACCCTCCTAATGTATTCCCACACCATGTTCATGGAGGCCCTCCTTTTGCTTTAGAATCCTGCTGAACACATGTGCCTCGAGGACTTCGGTTCTTCCAGAATGGGAAAACGACACAAGTGGTCCCTGAACTTCGGTCCGATGTGCAATGTCGTCTAATGTGGCATCTGAACTTTGGTAATTTTGGTCTACTATGCAATGTTGTCTCTAAATTTTGGCCTAATATTTATTGCGATCTCTTGAACTTTTAAGCATTTTAATATAGTTTAGGGATTACATTGAATATTTTTAATAATTCAGGAATTATATACATTGCACCTTTGACCAAAGCTAAAGGGATAGTTTGCGCTACTATCCTCGAATATAACTCGCTACGTAATTACTATGTGAAAGGGAATGGACCATGCTTGGTGGGCGACCATCCTCAGGAGAATCCCTCCGACCCTTCCTCTTTGAAGAAAGCAGCCAGTAAGAACAACCCAAAAGAAACCTCCAAGCCCCTCCCCCTCCTCCTCTCGTCCCTCTCACCTCAGTAACTGCTCCCAACTCGCGACTTGGGTCATGTCCAGTCACGCAACAAACACATTATTCCCCATCTCACGTTGTACATCCCTTTTCATGTCGCCACCACTGTTCGTGCAAGAAATAGAAAACCATACAAAAGAAGTCTTATTGTCATATCTAAAAAGAGATTCACCAACCCATGTGAGAGAGAGAGAGAGAGAGAGAGAGAAGATTTTCTTTTTCTCTTTGGTATGATTGCTTCGGGCGTAAAAGAAAGGAGAGATGAAGTAATGAAAGATAGACTGCACGAGGGGGTTGGGACAGCATCCATCCACGTCCATCACCATCCCAATTAAAGCAAAAAAAAAAAAAACCATGAAAATACAAGAGAAATGAAAATGAAACCCGTCACCATCAAAGCCCCTCCTTCTCTTTGAGCTAATCAGAAAAGTGTAGCAGAGCCCCACGTGCAAAGGGCAGGTGCTACATGGCCTCGTACATGTTTTAGAACATCAATTGTCCATTCTTTGACCAGGTATATACGGACAGATTCGTAGCTGATCGAAAGGGGGCAATGTTCCCAGTTGGCTCTCGTCCCCCGTTCCTCTTTTATGTATCCATTCGGACTACATATATTTTTCGAAAATCGAGTGATTTGAAAAATATATTCATAAAAATGATTGTTGTCGTGACCCTCTTGCCCCTCTCGCGATGGAAGGAGAAGTGAAGTGGGCTAATAGATTGCTAAGCCCGTATTAAGATCGGGACTTAATTCGGACCCTCCCAAACCCATACCAAATCGCGTCATGGAGAATTTTTTAAAATCAAGGTCGATCTTAGTGTAGTCGAGTGACATGTGCTTAGTGTACATACCATAAAAGTCACCACTAATCATTTGGAGGGTATAATTGAAAATCCTATCGAGCAATCAGGAAAAATTGTTCGATTCTGTAAAAACCAGAGAAATGGGTTTGGGAACTTAGTTACGTCGACTCATTGGTCTACGCACTTTCGGTACCTAAGTTGAGTGACTTCGTAATTTAAGGAATTCACGCAAGAGTTTTTGGGTAAGATAAGTCCTAAAAGATCTAAAGGGGTTATGCAAATAGGATAGGCTAGCCTAACAGAGACAATCAGTAATTGAAAGTGCGTAAATCAAGAATCGATATACGGAGAAATCACATCAAAACGACACTCAAGTGGTCACATGGCAAGCCTAGTAAAACCCTAAGGACTCAGAGAATGCATCAATTAGTATTGTTGGTGATTTGAAAGAGCTTGAGTCAGATTGACCAGATGGCAAAAATGGTCAATTTTCAAGGTTCGGGAAGTAAAAAATTGTCAAAATAGGCCAAACCATTGAATGTGATTTTCCCTAATTTTCACAATTTTTTAGACTTTTGCGAAATTTTCTGATATTTTGAAATTTTTACGACTTTCTAAGGATTTTCCCTATTTTTGGACTTTTTAGATTTTTTATTTTTATGAATTTTCCCTTTTTTTTACATTTTCTATGTTTTCTGAATTTTTATTTTTCTATAATTTTTATGATGATTTTTTAAAATTTTCCAAATTTTTTTGGATTTTATTGCATTTTTTCAGATTTTTTTTATTTTTATTATATTTTTTTATTACTAAAATTTTTATACCAGCCGGGTTCCCATGACCCGAGGATCTGGCCCCAACCCCACACGGGTTTGGAACCGGATTAAAAACGACGTAGCTTTGACCTATTAGTAATTTTCTCTTTTTTTTAATTTTTCTTTTATATTTTCTGAAGATTTTATTTGTTATCGGAACCAGATCGGATCAACCCAGCCCACCACCCAAACCCGAGCCCACTAACCCAGACTCGGGCCCGAAGCAAAAGACGTAGTTTGGGTCACTGTTTTTTGAATTTCAATTTTTTTTTGGATTTTCTATTATTTCCATTTTCTCGCTATTTCTAATCCTACGGCTGAGAACCCTCCATGTGTCACTTAATCTAACAACCATCCTCCTTTACTAAATTTACGGTGTGAGATAATCCTAAGACTAAATCTAACAATCCAAATGGCATACAGATCTACCGTTGACATTAAAGGATAGACTAGATCTTGGCCGTCCATTATATCTTTTTTATTTCTAAAAATGCTTGGATAATTCGAATTAACATCTTATTCTAAGAAAATGCCGATCTTGACACGTGGCCTAACCTAGCCTCGGATCTAATTCGTTATAAAACTTAATCGGTTATAACACCGAACGTCGACACGATCAAGGACCCGATGTGTGTGACACTTCCATGTATCGACACGTCACCGTTGACCAAGTCAAACGGATGACGTGGCGTCGTCTTCTCTAACGAACCAAAACAGAATGAACGAGCCAGAATGACTCCGGCGAAATCCAACGGGGAGACTACTTCCAATCAGCTATTTTGACGCCAATCAACTCATCTTCAACTCCAGATCCACATATCAAAGCTACAACAGATCTAACGGCTAGAATGAGATATTGAAGCTTACACGAGTCATGGCCATGGTAGATTCAATCAACAATTTGATCATAACTATTCGATTCCGTCACAGAGAAGCTTCTTAGGAGTTTAGAAGACGAACCTCGGGCTCTTAATCGAGCTCGCGATGCCAGATTAGGCTGGCTAAGTCGCGACGCAACTATAACTGAGGAAGGTTTCGACTCGAGGTTTCCTCGTGGTTTTAATGCAAAAAGAAGATGTGACCAAGGTCATGGCAGTTCAGGATGCAAACACCCAAAAAAACTTGAAGTAGATGGTCGGATGCAAATTCCACCATTGATGCTCAGAGTGAGGGGTCCAGAGAATACTCACCGATTTAGGAGGTTTTAGGCCTTCAAATCAACAACGATGGAATCTCGAAGTTCAGAAGGACCTTTCGAAGCAACTGCAAGACTGGATGCCCCAGGATTGCTTTACCGAGTTCTCCAGTGCGAGCTTGAAGCTTCAGCTATGGCAGACTAAGAACTTCTCTTCCCTTCTCAGTCTTTCTCCCTCTAGCTTCGTAGCTTCTTTTTTTTTTCTTTTTAGAAATCCTGCTTAACCGAATGAGAATCCCACCATTATACTCAAAACGCCTCGAATTAGTTAAGCCCCCTCCTCCCCCAAAATTGTTCTTCTGCGCGCGAGAGAAGGAGAAGCACTAGAATGGGTTTTGGGGGTTTTGCAGTCAACGGGTTGACCTGGTCGGGTTAGAATTGGTTACAATACCCAAATTAGCCCCAAATTTGTCAAAATTGTTCAAAATTAATGTCAAAATCGAATTTGGGAGCATGAATTCTATCCAAAATGAAAATTTTCTCAAAAATTTCTAAGGATTTGCATAAAAACCCCAGCTTTCGATTTTGACCCAAATACCCATTTTGCAAAATTCAAGTCCTAGATGCTCTTTTTCGCCAAAATTAACACACCAATGGATTCAACAGGTTAAAAAATAGAGGTTGACGTGCCCTGATTTTTCCTTTAGTCCTTGGAAAAGTTTTAATTGGATTTTGAGTGTTTCGGGGACTAATTTGCAAAAAATTAAAATCGCATTTTGGTCCTTTTTGCGAAATCTGACAATCCTGTGAATTTTTGGCCTAGAATATAATTTTGGGAAACAGAGGAAAATTTCATGACTCTAAAATGCAAAAAATTAAAATTACAGAGCTGAAACAAATTTTCTAGAATTTTTGCAATCAATCTAAAAATGTAATTAACAAAGTAAACCCTAATTCCATATTAATTTTTGAGAATTTTCTTCGGCCAAAATGAAGATAAAATAAAAAAAATATTGACTATTTTTTTTTTATTTTGTGTCCTCAAATGTTATTTTTATTTTAATTTTCATGTATTTTTTTATTTTCTGAAAATACTAAAAAATACGAAAAATACGAAAAATATTTTTTTTGTTCAAAAATGGTTTCCTAGGCTTGGCCAAGGCTTCCAAAGTTGATTTTACAATTTTCTCATTTTTTCTTGATTTTCTATGAATTTTTGAAAATAAAATCCCAAAAAATACCAAAAATATGAAAAATTATTTTTTGGTAAAAAATGGTTCCCTAGGCTTGGCCAAGGTTCTCAAAGTTTATTTTTCAATTTTATGAATTTTATGAATTTTATAAAATTTTTTAAAAATAAAAATGGCTAAAAATCAAGTGTCAACAATCGCATACGTCGCTTAAAATGATTAGTTAATGAAAAATATTTTCATTCTCGGATAATAATTTATGTCTAAATATTTACGTGAATGGTGAAAATATGTGTTGTGGCGCGTAGGGGTGATCGGTGGAAGGTGGATGGATGTCAAGATTAGTTCTCAGTTGTTGAAACCAAAAATTGACCATGTTGATCCTTAAAAGTGGCTGAGGCTTTTTTCCCCCTTGTTTCGTTTTATGATATGTACAATATGCATGTGTCATATATGAATACAAGTATTTCTATTTGAGGATAATATGTCAAACATATTCAATTTCAATAATTTTTCTGTTAAAAAAGAGAGTAGAATAACTTATTTAGGATTAGGGATTACCGGTTCAAAACAGTTTTGGTTTCTAATTTCAACCTTTAGCAACCCTATAGGTTCCGGGTTTCCCAAGTAGAACCAACCAATTCAGGATGTAGAAGCTGGAACCGAACCAATAAAGACCAGTTTCTTAGCTTTTTAGTGGAAATCGGATTGATCGTTTTTTCGAAAATGTTTTTCAAATTACTCTTTTTTTTTTTTTTTTTATCGTAAGACAAACGGAGTCTTAGCACAACTTTAATTTCTCTGCTATGGCAATAAGGTGATCGATCAAAGGTGGATAGATGTTAAGATCAGGTCTTAGTTTTTGGAACAAAAAAACCCAACCATGTTGATCCTGAAATTGGCCGAGGCTTTTTTTTTTTTTCCTTTACTTGTTTCGTTTTATGATATGTACAATATGCGCGTGTCGTGTGCAATTTGCAGGTATTTCTATGCGCTGATAATATGTCAAACATATTTGATTCCAACAAATGTTTTGTTTTAAGAAAAGGAGTAAAATAACTTATTTAGGGTTAGGGAAAAGCCAATTCAAATCGGTTCTGTTCCAATCTCTATCTTTAGCACCCTTTGCGAGTTCTAGGTTTCAGAATAGAACAAGCCGATTCAGGGTGTAGAAGCAGGAAGCGACTCGGATCGATCCCTTAATGAACCACCCTGATTGGTCACCCCTAGTAGCACATGTGTTTCATAGCACGAATTGTTAAAGTTGTTCTCGAGAAACTGCCTTGGTTCGGCATTTGGTGAAGGCATTATGACTTTTCCTGAACAAAATAGTAGCATTCGCTTTCGCGGGTCGGGTGAGCCATCACAATGATCGAACACCCATTGGGCCAGTCATCAAAAAATGGGCCTGGATGAGGCCCATCACTTCACCGGCCCACACGTCCCTGGCCGTCGCCGCTTCTGCGGTCTCTCTCATCGACGCGACGACCCACCTTCGCGCCACTCGCGTCCCTCGCCGTCGCCCGTCGTTGAGTCGCTCGTGCGATAGGAGAGCGCCTCGGCATCGGGGCTCCTGAACCGAGTCCGCACCGTCTCTGCTCGTCTGAAACATCGGCGGACGCTATCGCAATCCATCACCGACGTCTGAAACATCAAGGCTCCTCTCCGACGTCGCTTCGAGGCCCCTTCCTGCCACCGCGACGGCGATTCTCTTCCTTCTTCCGCCTCGCTAGGCCCTCGATCCTCCGGAAACTCCGGGAAGTTCGAGCATTGTGCGAAGAGTTCCTCCATTCGCTCATCTCTGAAGGATCCCGAGCTGGTCAAGTTCTCCGCATTCGCCGATACATGGTCAGTTCGTTGATCGTTTAATTCGTATCTTTCGCAAAAGGTAATTTTCCCGATTTGGCAGGCTTGCTTTCCTTCACTTGAATACGACATTGTGTTTTTTTTTTTTAAGCTGAGCAATGCGGAATAGATTTCTGTTTTTGTTTTCCCCCTAATTTAGCGGCCGAAACGGCTTAGCTGATTTTACTCTTCGATTTTGCTAGAACTGTAGAAACTTCAAAGTCTCTTTGGAAATGCGTAGTTGTTAGAGCTTGCAAGTTATGAGGCTGAGGTGTAGCTTGCGTTGATTTCGTGCAAGTGCCAATGATATAGGTGGGATTCTGAAAGGCCCTTTCAAGCCTCTGCACGGATGAATCCTGCAAGACTTTTTCGGGTATGTTGAGTGTTTGCAACTGGCAACTTGTTTGCATGGTCTAGTTTTATTGCTCCATGTTGTTTAATTACTGTATACGGTGGCTTCATGCCTGATAATGGGGATGAGGTTTCAAGTTCACCACATTTGGTTGAATTCAATCGCTTGAGGCAAAACTTCAACGAAATTGCAGTTTCTGCAATCATTGCGGTCGATAGACATCTAGGATGCAAAACTCGCTTGTACAGCGTGGCTTCCATCTGATACACTGAACTCTGTTCTTCTTCTGTCAGTGACTCTTTTTATGAGAATGAAAAGGTTTGTTTTTTGGTAAGGATGAGAATGAAAAAGGTTTGTACCTGCTAACCATATTTTGTAGATTTGTCGGACTTTTCTTGATTTTGGAAGGATACGTCCTCTGCCAGGGCCAACCACATTGAAATTTCTTAGTATATATGACCAAAGAGGTGTAGGTTCTTTCAATTCTTGAAAATGTGTAACGCTGTTGATTCCACATTCTATCTAATTGGCTGATTTTGTCGTGTTACTATGTGAATAGTTGTTTTTGGTAGTAGAGACAAGGAGTTTATATTTAACCATCTTGAAGTTTGTTCAGTATTTCGATGTATCTAAGTATATCATTTGATTCTGGCACCTTGACTTTGAGGTAGCTTCCATCACATTAATATAAATAACATGGACACAAGTGATTAGTGACGGTGATGTAGCTGTGGGAATGCAGCACCATAGATTGAAGCTTGATGAAATGTCCATTTTGACAAATATGCTGGTCTGCAACCATCAAGATTGCTGGTTTTGCTCTATGAGCAATATGAGGACTTCACTTGGACTGTTGCAATGACAAGGATTGTTTTGTGCAGTGTTAGTTTTCTCGGTGCTGATAGTTTGAGTCATAAAAAATGCAATAGGCAGCAATACTTACTCTGAGAAAGAAAACAAAGCTTTTATTTGCCAATGATAGCATAATTTTCATAGCTGAACAGATCTGCTTCTCCTACATTTTCCATAATGATGGTAAAGATGATGTCCTAGGAGCCTTTACAGACAAACCATGTTTGATGATGCCATAGTTATCACTTGTCATGCAAGTGGCTGGTTAATATGTTGTAGCTTATACCAAACTGTTGCTGATGTGCTGCTGGTGTGAACTATGCATTGAGATTTATTTCATGAAAGGGTTTGAACAGTCATACTGTTGTAATTCATTTTGTGTTTGGTCAGCAGAGAGGATGATGTGATCATTTTCTTGAGATAACATATATTGGTTTTGCTTTCAATTCGAAGTATGTTGCAATTTGAGTTCAGTCCATATATTCGGATATTATTTACCATCTTCAACGGTTCAAGCGAAGAGGGGTTATCAGCTAATACTTGTTGTTTTTGCCTCTTCAGCCATTGGCCAGGATGGGAGCTTCAGTAACAGGCATGGAGGTTGTGGATAGAAACATCAACATTGCCTGCATTTGTGCTGTATGCTCATTTCTCCAATGCAATGAATATTTTCTTGCAATTGCTTGTGAAAGTTCCAAAGCATGAGTCACTAGGATGATTGACTTCTGTGGTTGATATAGTAAGATTAGTACAGATTTTACAGAATTTGGAAGATTCTATTTAAGCTGTAAAATATTTTATCTATGTACATGCATCGAATTCATCTGATTCTCAAGTGGAAATTCCAAAGAATAAACCTATAGTTGCCATTATGATCACAGTTCATTGTTGAAGATTCGGATTGAAGCATACAGTCAAGATTCTGAATAACACACGGCAAGCTAGATACCTTGAAATATTCTTTCAGTAGCCACCGATCACAAATTCATTCTTGAAGGTTCGGATGAAGCATACAGTCTGAATATTCTAAATGACATAATGCAAGCTCGATGCATGGGAATAGTCTCTATATCATGTGTTGTAACAGCTATCGAGAATTTTCTGGCAGATTGTGTAATTGAGTGTGAGTCCACTAAATCACTTTACTATTGTTCAGTCTTTTGTTATTCTAATTGTTCTTTTTGCGCATCATTGTTTGAAATTGTTTGCATATAATTGTTGTTCACTGTGAAGCCTGCGATTCTTTTACTTGATTAGAGATGCTGCAAATCTTTTAGGAGGGTTTTCCTGGTTGACATTTGAATCACTGGGTAAGATAATCTGGTAAAATTTGTTGTGTTGGCATAAATAAGTAATACTCATTACAGATTTTGTCATGCTGATTATTTGGACTTGAGTGATGGAAGTGTAATACTTGTTGGTTGAATTGATTTTTGCTCGTGATCACGATCAATTTCAAGTCTTATCTGGATGCCTGTAACATTCTTTATCAGCTCAGGGACCTGAGCTGATAAAGAATGTTACAGGCATCCAGATAAGACTTGAAAATTGATCGTGATCACGAGCAAAAATCAATTCAACCAACCAAGTATTACACTTCCATCACTCAAGTCCAAAATAATCAGCATGACAAAAATCTGTAATGAGTATTACTTATTTATGCCAACACAACAAATTTTACCAGATTATCTTACCCAGTGATTCAAATGTCAACCAGGAAAACCCTCCTAAAAGATTTGCAGCATCTCAATCAAGTAAAAGAATCGCAGGCTTCACAGTGAACAACAATTATATGCAAACAATTTCAAACAATGATGCGCAAAAAAGAACAATTAGAATAACAAAAGACTGAACAATAGTAAAGTGATTAGTGGACTCACACTCAATACACAATCTGCCAGAAAATTCTCGATAGCTGTTACAACACATGGATATAGAGACTATTCCCATGCATCGAGCTTGCATTATGTCATTTAGAATATTCAGACTGTATGCTTCAATCCGAACCTTCAAGAATGAATTTGTGATCGGTGGCTACTGAAAGAATATTTCAAGGTATCTAGCTTGCCTTGTGTTATTCAGAATCTTGACTGTATGCTTCAATCCGAATCTTCAACAATGAACTGTGATCATAATGGCAACTATAGGTTTATTCTTTGGAATTTCCACTTGAGAATCAGATGAATTCGATGCATGTACATAGATAAAAATATTTTACAGCTTAAATAGAATCTTCCAAATTCTGTAAAATCTGTACTAATCTTACTATATCAACCACAGAAGTCAATCATCCTAGTGACTCATGCTTTGGAACTTTCACAAGCAATTGCAAGAAAATATTCATTGCATTGGAGAAATGAGCATACAGCACAAATGCAGGCAATGTTGATGTTTCTATCCACAACCTCCATGCCTGTTACTGAAGCTCCCATCCTGGCCAATGGCTGAAGAGGCAAAAAACAACAAGTATTAGCTGATAACCCCTCTTCGCTTGAACCGTTGAAGATGGTAAATAATATCCGAATATATGGACTGAACTCAAATTGCAACATACTTCGAATTGAAAGCAAAACCAATATATGTTATCTCAAGAAAATGATCACATCATCCTCTCTGCTGACCAAACACAAAATGAATTACAACAGTATGACTGTTCAAACACCTTTCATGAAATAAATCTCAATGCATAGTTCACACCAGCAGCACATCAGCAACAGTTTGGTATAAGCTACAACATAATTAACCAGCCACTTGCATGACAAGTGATAACTATGGCATCATCAAACATGGTTTGTCTGTAAAGGCTCCTAGGACATCATCTTTACCATCAATTATGGAAAATGTAGGAGAAGCAGATCTGTTCAGCTATGAAAATTATGCTATCATTGGCAAATAAAGCTTTGTTTTCTTTCTCAGAGTAAGTATTGCTGCCTATTGCATTTTTTATGACTCAAACTATCAGCACCGAGAAAACTAACACTGCACAAAACAATCCTTGTCATTGCAACAGTCCAAGTGAAGTCCTCATATTGCTCATAGAGCAAAACCAGCAATCTTGATGGTTGCAGACCAGCATATTTGTCAAAATGGACATTTCATCAAGCTTCAATCTATGGTGCTGCATTCCCACAGCTACATCACCGTCACTAATCACTTGTGTCCATGTTATTTATATTAATGTGATGGAAGCTACCTCAAAGTCAAGGTGCCAGAATCAAATGATATACTTAGATACATCGAAATACTGAACAAACTTCAAGATGGTTAAATATAAACTCCTTGTCTCTACTACCAAAAACAACTATTCACATAGTAACACGACAAAATCAGCCAATTAGATAGAATGTGGAATCAACAGCGTTACACATTTTCAAGAATTGAAAGAACCTACACCTCTTTGGTCATATATACTAAGAAATTTCAATGTGGTTGGCCCTGGCAGAGGACGTATCCTTCCAAAATCAAGAAAAGTCCGACAAATCTACAAAATATGGTTAGCAGGTACAAACCTTTTCATTCTCATCCTTACCAAAAAAACAAACCTTTTCATTCTCATAAAAAGAGTCACTGACAGAAGAAGAACAGAGTTCAGTGTATCAGATGGAAGCCACGCTGTACAAGCGAGTTTTGCATCCTAGATGTCTATCGACCGCAATGATTGCAGAAACTGCAATTTCGTTGAAGTTTTGCCTCAAGCGATTGAATTCAACCAAATGTGGTGAACTTGAAACCTCATCCCCATATCAGGCATGAAGCCACCGTATACAGTAATTAAACAACATGGAGCAATAAAACTAGACCATGCAAACAAGTTGCCAGTTGCAAACACTCAACATACCCGAAAAAGTCTTGCAGGATTCATCCCGTGCAGAGGCTTGAAAGGGCCTTTCAGAATCCCACCTATATCATTGGCACTTGCACGAAATCAACGCAAGCTACACCTCAGCCTCATAACTTGCAAGCTCTAACAACTACGCATTTCCAAAGAGACTTTGAAGTTTCTACAGTTCTAGCAAAATCGAAGAGTAAAATCAGCTAAGCCGTTTCGGCCGCTAAATTAGGGGGAAAACAAAAACAGAAATCTATTCCGCATTGCTCAGCTTAAAAAAAAAAAACACAATGTCGTATTCAAGTGAAGGAAAGCAAGCCTGCCAAATCGGGAAAATTACCTTTTGCGAAAGATACGAATTAAACGATCAACGAACTGACCATGTATCGGCGAATGCGGAGAACTTGACCAGCTCGGGATCCTTCAGAGATGAGCGAATGGAGGAACTCTTCGCACAATGCTCGAACTTCCCGGAGTTTCCGGAGGATCGAGGGCCTAGCGAGGCGGAAGAAGGAAGAGAATCGCCGGTCGCGGTGGCAGGAAGGGGCCGCGAAGCGACGTCGGAGAGGAGCCTTGATGTTTCAGACGTCGGTGATGGATTGCGATAGCGTCCGCCGATGTTTCAGACGAGCAGAGACGGTGCGGACTCGGTTCAGGAGCCCCGATGCCGAGGCGCTCTCCTATCGCACGAGCGACTCAACGACGGGCGACGGCGAGGGACGCGAGTGGCGCGAAGGTGGGTCGTCGCGTCGATGAGAGAGACCGCAGAAGCGGCGACGGCCAGGGACGTGTGGGCCGGTGAAGTGATGGGCCTCATCCAGGCCCATTTTTTGATGGACTGGCCCAATGGGTTGTTCGATCATTGTGATGGCTCACCCGACCCGCGAAAGCGAATGCTACTATTTTGTTCAGGAAAAGTCATAATGCCTTCACCAAATGCCGAACCAAGGCAGTTTCTCGAGAACAACTTTAACAATTCGTGCTATGAAACACATGTGCTACTAGGGGTGACCAATCAGGGTGGTTCATTAAGGGATCGATCCGAGTCGCTTCCTGCTTCTACACCCTGAATCGGCTTGTTCTATTCTGAAACCTAGAACTCGCAAAGGGTGCTAAAGATAGAGATTGGAACAGAACCGATTTTGAATGGCTTTTCCCTAACCCTAAATAAGTTATTTTACTCCTTTTCTTAAAACAAAACATTTGTTGGAATCAAATATGTTTGACATATTATCAGCGCATAGAAATACCTGCAAATTGCACACGACACGCGCATATTGTACATATCATAAAACGAAACAAGTAAAGGAAAAAAAAAAAAAAGCCTCGGCCAATTTCAGGATCAACATGGTTGGGTTTTTTTGTTCCAAAAACTAAGACCTGATCTTAACATCTATCCACCTTTGATCGATCACCTTATTGCCATAGCAGAGAAATTAAAGTTGTGCTAAGACTCCGTTTGTCTTACGATAAAAAAAAAAAAAAAAAGAGTAATTTGAAAAACATTTTCGAAAAAACGATCAATCCGATTTCCACTAAAAAGCTAAGAAACTGGTCTTTATTGGTTCGGTTCCAGCTTCTACATCCTGAATTGGTTGGTTCTACTTGGGAAACCCGGAACCTATAGGGTTGCTAAAGGTTGAAATTAGAAACCAAACCTGTTTGAACCGGGTAATCCCTAATCCTAAATAAGTTATTCTACTCTCTTTTTAACAGAAAAATTATTGAAATTGAATATGTTTGACATATTATCCTCAAATAGAAATACTTGTATTCATATATGACACATGCATATTGTACATATCATAAAACGAAACAAGGGGGGAAAAAAGCCTCAGCCACTTTAAGGATCAACATGGTCAATTTTTGGTTTCAACAACTGAGAACTAATCTTGACATCCATCCACCTTCCACCGATCACCCCTACGCGCCACAACACATATTTTCACCATTCACGTAAATATTTAGACATAAATTATTATCCGAGAATGAAAATATTTTCATTAACTAATCATTTTAAGCGACGTATGCGATTGTTGACACTTGATTTTTAGCCATTTTTATTTTTAAAAAATTTTATAAAATTCATAAAAATTCATAAATTGAAAAATAAACTTTGAGAACCTTGGCCAAGCCTAGGGAACCATTTTTTACCAAAAAAAAATTTTTCATATTTTTGGTATTTTTTGGGATTTTATTTTCAAAAATTCATAGAAAATCAAGAAAAAATGAGAAAATTGTAAAATCAACTTTGGAAGCCTTGGCCAAGCCTAGGAAACCATTTTTGAACAAAAAAAATAATTTTTCGTATTTTTCGTATTTTTAGTATTTTCAGAAAATAAAAAAATACATGAAAATTAAAATAAAAATAACATTTGAGGACACAAAAATAAAAAAAAAATAGTCAATATTTTTTTTTTATTATACTTCATTTTGGCCGAAGAAAATTCTCAAAAATTAATATGGAATTAGGGTTTACTTTGTTAATTACATTTTTAGATTGATTGCAAAAATTCTAGAAAATTTGTTTTAGCTCTGTAATTTTAATTTTTTGCATTTTTAGAGTCATGAAATTTTCCTCTGTTTCCCAAAATTATATTCTAGGCCAAAAATTCACAGGATTGTCAGATTTCGCAAAAAAGGACCAAAATGCGATTTTAATTTTTTGCAAATTAGTCCCGAAACACTCAAAATCCAATTAAAACTTTTCCAAGGACTAAAGGAAAAAAATCAGGGCACGTCAACCTCTATTTTTTAACCTGTTGAATCCATTGGTGGTGTTAATTTTGGCGAAAAAAGAGCATCTAGGACTTGAATTTTGCAAAATGGGTATTTGGGTCAAAATCGAAAGCTGGGGTTTTATGCAAATCCTTAGAAATTTTCGAGAAAATTTTCATTTTTGATAGAATTCATGCTCCAAATTCGATTTTGACATTAATTTTGAACAATTTTGACAAATTTTGGGGCTAATTTGGGTATTGTAACCCAATTCTAACCCGACCAGGTCAACCCATTGACGCAAAACCCCGAAACCCATTCTAGTGCTTCTCTTCTCTCGCGCGAGGAAGAACAATTTCGGGGGAGGAGGTGGCTTACTAATTCGAGGTGGTTTTTGAAGGTATAAATTGGTGGGATTCCATTCGGTTAAGGAGGAGCGATTCTAAAAAAAAAAGACTACGAAGCTAGAGGGAGAAAGGACTGAGAGAGGGAGAGAGAAGAAGTTATTAGGTCTGCCATAGTGAGAGTTCAAGCTCGCACTGGAGAACTCGGTAGAAGATCCAGGGGGCATCCAGTCTTGCAGTATGCTTCGAAAAGGTCCTGTCTAAACTTTTCGAGGATTCCATCGTCGTTCGATATTGAAGCCTAAAAACCTTCCATAAATCTAGTGAGTTATTCTTGGGCACCCTCACTATGAGCATCAATAGGTGAGACCTTGCAATCCGACCATAATACTTCAAGTTTTTTGGGGTGTTTGCACCTTGACTGCCAGACCTGGTCACATCTTCTTTGTGGCATTAAAACACGAGAACACATCGAGTGAAACCTTCTCAGTTATAGTTGCGTCGCGGACTTAAGCCAGCCTAATCTAGCAATCGCTGAGCTCAATCAAAGACCGAGTAAGTCTTCTGAACATCCTAAGAAGCTTCTCTGTGACGGAATCGAATAGTTATGATGAAATGTTTGATCGAATCTACCATGGGCGTGACTGTGTAAGCTTCAATTATCTATTCTAGCGTTAGATCTCGCCGTCAGCTTTGATATGTGGAACGGCTGAGTTGAAGATCAGTTGATTGGCGTCAAAAAAAATAGGCGATTGGAAGTAATCTCCCCGTGGATTTCGTGGATCATTTTGGTTCGTGAGTTCTGTTTGGTTCAATTAGAGAAGACGACGCCAC
>JAGVVM010003458.1:0-20604 GCA_019149425.1 Psidium friedrichsthalianum
GTAAAAAAGAGAAGTAGGAACAGTAAAAAAAAAACTAATGGAAAAGATGGAAAAGATTGTCTGTCCAGCTAAAGAGACGGAAAAAAAGAAAACTCGGGGGCGATGTACAATCGTGACATTTTTGCCGCTGACACAGGTCCCACCACATCGTATCCCCTCCGCCACCGAGCAACCCCGCAACCCTCTCATACTTTGCCGCGCACCACTAACAAAGATAAAGAAAAAAATAAGAAAATAAATATAATAAAATTCTTTTTCAAAAATATAAAAAAATTCATTTTTTATCGTGATTATTTGTTTACCTTTCAGACAGCACCTCTCTTTCTAAATTTGCGTTGCTGGGCACCTCGTTGCTTTAAAAAAAAAAGCGAGGAGGGGGGGGGACATTTTAATTTATTTCTTATTATTTTACATTTTTTTTAAAACATCATTAATTTATTTGCATGCAAGTATTTAGCAACTATCATTTTTCTAACAACTTATGATAAATAAATATTCATAATTTTTGTTTAATATATTACGTTTTATTAATCCTTCATTTCGCATATGGCTTGTAAATACAAAAACCCCATTATATTTTTTACTACATACAAAATGTATTACCCCTATCCTACCTACCCATTTTTATACCATCTCTTCATATTACAACTTCATTCAAACTATTAACCATAAAGTATATTTGTTTATCTCAATTAAGAATTAATTGAAACTTAACCAATAAGGTGCATCCCTCCATCCAATCTCGAATTCCCAAAATTTTACCATATCGATGATTTATCGACAACTAAAGTTTACCATCTCTACATGTTCATAATATAAGTCGAGTGATCAGACGGTGTACTCTTTTCTCCCTCTCTAATCTCAAGTCCATATCTTCCCCAAACTATCCATTTGTATATTGCTTTACCATATGAATTAACAAAAAAAATTTAAAAGCAATCGTATGCTGACGTATTACTGTATGGCCACTACATCAATTGTCCAATCTCACTCCGGCTCCCAGTTGGAGCGTGCCAAAAAAAATAATGAATTTTCTTGATTCAAGCACATTTTCATGATGTATAAGCAATTTTTGATTGAGAGTAAAGCAGTTCTCCACTGGGTCAAAGGTGGAGATTAGGAAGCGGATTCGCCATGAAGGACGGACAGGACAGGGCCATCCTGTCCCTCAGGGCAAGTTCAGACCGAAGTGCATAGCCCGGCTCTTGCACAGGAGAATTAGGCGATTATTCCGGGGACTAATTAATCCCACTCACAACCCGGTTCAAAGGCTTAGCATGACTTGTCTTGAAGGACAATGATGTAAGATTTTTCTTTTATTGTGGGCTAAATTAATTAATATTGTAATTATTAATTGGCCTAATAAAGTAAGGAGATAAGACAATATTTTTTAGAGATAAGTTTTCTTATTTAGTCTATTATGGGGCTGGATAGTATAGGCCGAGTTAAACCTTATTCGTAATAAGTAGATAGGTTATAAACTTTATAAATGGAGCTCAAGTCCCTCCTCTAAACTCTAATGCTCACATAACCTCATATAAAGAGTCGCCACAGAACGCGATATGAGATGAGTAGTCTCATTGAAGCCAGTGGTTACAGTGGTTATAAAGGAGAAGCTTTCAAGTATTTCGAACACCAATATTCTGCATCAAAAATGATGTATTACAATTGTGATTCCCACATCTAAACACAATAACTTTAGGTCAATGTTTAAGGTTAATAATTGTAGCTTACATGTAGTATCAAGGCCTACACGTTTTAGATCTCGAATCATAATTTAGGTATCTTTCAGAATTTTATTACTGGTAAAAGTGAAATTTGATCACATATTCAGAAAATACTCGACGAGACAAGAAAAACTATGTAAAGATCGCCGTCGGAGGAGGCCAGATGCGTTGCCACATGCGGCCATGCATCGCTCATCATTGGGCGCTTGATAGCTACGCCCCCGAACAATAACCCACCCACTAGACTCAAATCCTGCATGTGCTCAACACATGAGGGATAACGTCAGCAGACGCCATCTCTGACCCGATTGACCAGACCTGACTGGACTTGTGAACCCCGACTCAACTCGTTGACTGTTTACTTGGGCCACCCGATCGAATTGGTTCCACTAGATCGCATGACCCAATTCATTGATCGGTGAAGGGGGGAGCGGTTGGATAGGAAAAATCAATTAAATAGATTTCAAAACTGGCTGAGGACCAAATACGTGCGTTGCACGTATCAACACATGGGAAAGGAATCAATGCATGCATGAGGGTGCGTGAGACATCCAATTGGGGAGTTTCTAGTACCGGTGTGCTCATATGATTATGCTTTGCCAGGCTTTATATTTATTTTACATGTTCGATATGTATGGAGCCCTAAATACGTGTATTGGTTGGGGTATTTTCTGTATTTTTCGTATGTATTTCTTTGTGTTTTTATGAAAATATAGGTGCAAGCTCATGTGTAAGTACCACATACGATTGTGTCAAGTATGATTTGTCAACTGCATGTACATAATTTAACATGTATTGTTGATTGGATCAATGTTAATTAGCATGGTATGTAATTTTGTGACTAATTGCCCTTGTCACCGAAGTCAAAATTACATGAATATAGAGAGAATCTAAAATATAAAGTTTATATCCTAGTTTCAAAAATTAAATAAGGTTGTGACCGCCAAAGTGGCACACTTTATTAAGTTTGAGAAATTTTTTATCTTATCATTGTGGTGGGATGTCTCCTATTTGAATGCATAGTTATATACTCCCAAAGGAGAGGATTGTGCATTGTTGCATTGAGGGATACATATGTGGCATATGGTTGAGAATTGACTAATTCAAATATTTTCATACACCCAAAGATGGTGAATTAACAAAGATTAATTATATTCTCTTGGCCACTATAATGTAGAGAGTATATAACTGCATATCATGTATTTTGCCCAAAGATGATTATATAATGATGTATGTAACACTCAAGGTGAAAATTTCATATTATGCCAATAAAATATTTATGGAACCCTAAATACATGTATTGGTTGGGTTTATTTTTGTATTTTCCTATGTATTTCTCTATGGTTTTGTGAAATATAGGTGCAAGGCTCATGTGTAAATACCACATATGATTGTGTAGAGTATGATTTGTCAACTGCATGTACAAAATTTAACATGTATTGTTGATTCGATCAGGGTTAATTAGCATGTATGTAATTTTGTGACTAATTGTCCCTATCACTGAATTCAAAATTACATGAATATATAGAGAATATGAAATACAAAGTTTATATCCCGATTTCAAAAATTAAATTAGGTTGTGACCGCCAAAGTGGCACACTTCATTGAGTTTGAGAAATTTTTGATCTTATAATTATGTGGGATGTCTCCTATTCGAGTCCGTAGTTGTACTCCCAAAGGAGAGGATTGTATATTGTTGCATGGAATGATACATGTACGGCATATGGTTGAGAATTAACTAATCCAAGTGTTTTCGTACATCCAAAGATAGCAAATTAATGAAGATTAATTATATTCTCTTGGCCGCTATAATGTATATAGTATATAACTACATATCATATATTCTGCTTAAAAGCGATTATATGATGATGTATGTAATACTCAAGATAAAAATTTCATATTATGCTAATAAAATACATTGAATATTTTTAAGTCTCAATTAAATTTGTAAACAGCAACCCTGTTAAAATTGATTCAATTTTTAAGAAATTGAATGAGAATTTTCTATTTGCAATATAGCTCGTGAATATTTGTATTGCTCTTATGAAGTATAAACCCATAGAACTCACTGACATTGGTAAGGAACCCTGAAAAGCACTATGTGTTACTTGGGAAATGAACAATATGATCTACTTACTATGAAGTGATCAATTAAGGAACACTTCAAAAGTATTTTGCCAGTTAATCGCACTGTTAGATTAATGAAATAAGCCTTGAAGTCTTGGAACCATCCCTCATTTAATGCTGGGAGTGGAACACATCTGCAATGACTCGTTAACATCAAGCATGATGATTATGGTAGGTTTAGAGATTACGTCCTTAAATGGTAGAATTGCATACCAAAAGATTCAGAATCATACTCGTAAAGGAACTTATGAAATCACTAGTCATTTTGACATTGTGGGTCTAATAAAAGTATCCTTTAAGCAAGATGGTGATCGCTACTTCTTTTGTAAAAAAAAACAGTCATATAAAGAGAGATTGCAATAAGTATAAAACTTGGTTGTCTAAGCATGAGCCTAAAGGTAATACTTCTTTGGTATTTATTTGTGAATGTAATCTATCAAAAACCTCATCTTGTTCGTGGTGGCTAAATAGTGGTGCAACAAATCATATTGCCTTTACCATATAGGGATTCATAAATTGAAAATACAAAATCAGGATGAATCAAGCACTCAAGAAACAACAATAAAATCGACGTTGAGTATGTGAGAATATCATTCTTGATTCTAGTTTTAATTGGACGTTAAGAAACATATTCTATGTACTTTCCTTATATATGGTACTTTATTTTCGTATAAAGTCTAGAATCATGTACCTACTCTTTTGAAATAAAAAACACTAGTATTTCTATCTTTTTTTTATTCGAATAAGGTTGGGTGCCACTATATGTCTAATGGATTGTAAATATTATGTTTAACTCCCAATGATATATGCATCGCTTATATGGCTAAAAAGTTATTTTCAAAAGACCTCTATCTAAGAAACAATCTTACGCTTTATGGTATAAATGTCTTAATCACATATATAAGGAAAAAGTGGAAGAATGATAAAGGAAAACATTATGCCCACTTTTAAAAGTGACCTAGATACATGCGTAGACTGTTGTAGAGATAAGATGACTAAAATAAAGAATAAATCTGCAGTCCGCAGTTATGGCCTATTGGATGTCATTCACACTGATTGATATAAGTGGACTCTATATGGCAATATTGTGTAAAATTTTTTTATTTCATCACATTTAATTAATAATTTTTCCCCATATGGTTATTTGTACTTGATTAAATAAAGTTTGAAGTACATCTTTACTCAGAAAGAATTAAACATGAGACAAAGAATATGACTAGAACTCTTGAAGGATTATGACTTTTCTATCAACTATCATTCAAGTAAGGCAAATGTAGCGGCGGATGCCTTGAGTCGTAAATCTTTTGAAAACATGGCAACATTGCTCACTTCTCAACAATCTATTCTCGAGGATATAAGAAAACTAGAGTTAGAGGTGTTGGTGCATCAGCTTGGTGCTCAGTTAGCTAATTTTTAAGTGCAATCAATATTGATTGATAGAATCAAGGATAAACAAAATGGTAATTCTTAGTGGGAAGATCATAGAAGGTGTAGAAGCTGGATAACCGGATTTTAGTATCCAAGTGGATAGATCATTGAGATTTCGTGGTCAACTATGTGTTCCCAATGTTACAGGATAAAAATGAGCTATTATAGGAAGTTCACACCAATAGATACTCAATTCATCCTGGAAGCACTAAGATATACAGGGATTTACAATGAAATTTCTAGTGGATTAACATGAAGAAAGATATTGTGAATTTTGCCGATCAATGCTTGTTTTGTCAGCAAGTACAAATTGAGTATCAGAAACTAAGTGAATAGGTGCACCCACTTGAGATACGTAAATGAAAATAGGAGCATATCACCATGGACTTCATTGTTGATTTATCGAGGATGCCTAGTGGTAAGAATGCTATATGGATGATTGTTGATTGATTACTAAGTCGGTACATTTTTTTATCATATTAATTTGGCCTTTTAGTGGAAGATATGGCAAAGTGATATGTAAATGAGATAGTCAAGCTGCATGGGGTTCCGATGAGCATTGTTTCTGATAAGGATCCCAAGTTTATTTCCAACTTTTGGTGGAGTTTACAAGGAGTATTGGTACTAAACTTAACTTTAGTGTAGCTTTTGATCCACAGATAAATGGACAGTAAGAGAGAACGATTCAGACACTAAAGGATATACTACGATTCAGACACTAAAGGATACTACGATTCTACGTTATTGACTTTAGTGGCTCGTGGGATGAACATTTATATTTGACGGATTTTTCTTATAATAGTTATCATTCCATTATATAGATGGCTCCTTTTGAAACTTTATATGATCAAAATTACATGAGTCCTATTTATTGGGACGATGTTGGTGAGAAAAGACTAACTGACCCTAAGTTCATACAATAATCAAAGAAGAAACTCAAGCTGATCCAATAGCATTTAAAAATAGCTCAAAGCCTCAGAAAAGTTATGTGGACCTCAAAAGGCACAACTTAGAGTTCAGTGCGGGAGATCATATATTCTTGAAGGTTTCGCCGATAAAGGGTGTTATGAGATTTGACACTCGGGGAAAGTTGAGTCCAAGATATGTAGGACCATTCTTGATATTAAAGAAAATTAGGGAAGTTGCCTATAAACTTGCTTTGCCACCAAAGTTATATGAAGCGCATAATGCGTTCCAAGTGTCCTTATTATGGGGATATGTGCCGAATCCTAAACATGTACTAGATTCATTCCTTTGAGGTTGAGGGAGAACTTAACGTATAAGGAGTAACCTATTCAGATCATCGATAGGAAGGATCAAGGCTACGATGGCAGACTATTTCCTATATGAAAATTTAACAGCAAAATCGCATTGAGAGGAAGGCCACTTGAGAGCTTGAAAAGGAGGCAATACGCAAGCATCCCCATTTGTTTGATGATTAAGGTATGTCTAAATTTTGAGGACGATTTTTTTTTTAAGATGGTAGATTGTAATATTGGCCCAATAAGCCCATGTCTTCTATAGTCACCCAACCCATTACACTAACCCAAACCTAGCCATTCTCCTTTCTTATTTAGCAAAGCTACACATGAAAAGGATATGAAAGAAGAGGAGAGGCAACGACAGTCAAAAGGAAAAAGAGCATCACTCTTAGAGAGAGAGAGAGAGAGAGAGAGAGAGAGAGAGAGAGAGAGAGAGAGAAACTTTTGTGCACCCTCACTCCGAAAAAAATCAACATCATTTTCACAACACTGGATAAGCAAACTTTGCCTCGATCCATCTTTTTGAAGTTGTATTCAACAATTAAGGTAAAATTCAAAATTTGGTAGATTCTAAGTTTCTCAGGTTGATTGAGGAGTTGATTGACTGCGTTTATACTTGAAAATGAAACTTTAGGGTATCGTGGAGTCATAGAGATTTGACGAATCTTGATTTGATGCTACAGTTTGCCAAAAAAAAGTTTTCAAATTTGGTGCGCTATAGTACTATGCGAACAGTAGACTTCGGGGCCTTACATCTTCATATTTCTTTTATCTTTTGAGGTTGGCTATGTTAAGATTTTTGTAGTACGTCGAGTAAGTTCAACGTGCAAGCTATCCATAATGGACAGCAATGTGTCTGTTCTGTGAGTGAGCTTCTGTTGATGCATAGCCATCGTTCTATTGTTAAATAGGTGTAAATTATTTGAGTCATGTGTTAGAGTGGCATCTTACTAGTTTTAGATCCGTTTTCCCTATATTTGATAGGAATTCAAACGTGTCAGCTTGAATAACCGTTGTAGTTTGTTTTTATTTTATTAGGTGAGCGATACTATTTTTTTCTTTATGTTTGTGAACTCATATTGCAAAAATGATAGTACTAAATATGTTATGACTTAAGAAATAGAACTTTTGTTGCATAAAATATGATCGACATTTATGTATGAGTTGTGAGTTTGATGTAGCTATGATGAGCCCTTTGACTTGTTGTTAGAGGAGTATATCCTTTTAGTAGAGATATGTATGTATCTGTTGATGGTTTAGTGGCAAGCTCTAATTTTGTAAATAAAGGACTTCTTGATCTAGTATATGGATGTTCATAGTTGATATCAAGTTGAGTTTTAGTTTTATTGAGGTTGTGTCATTTTGAGTAAGAACATCCATGTCATGGCTCCTGTTATAGTGGTTTGGGGTGTGATACTATCAGCATCAGTCCCCCACTAGAAGCAGGAGAACCCAATACGAGATGGGATTGCTTCTATAAACTCCCAAAGCCATTGTCCTAGCAGCAGATACTAGGTCTCAAGTCATGGTTTTTCTTGGTAATACCTGTTCCAATACAATGCTCAGAAAATACTTTAAGCTAATAAAACTTGCATGAGCTAACCCAAGAAAAAACTTAAGAAATTACAAACAGGGTGAAGAATAGATGACAAATAAAGGAACAACTAACAAGCAACAATATTTTCACTCCAGAATCAATCACAATTTCTTGCACATTTACTAATCAGTTTAGCTAGAGGAACTAAACTAAATTTGGAAGCATATCATTCAATCATTCATGCCGATCATTCTTGTAGGAACAAACAAATGCTTTAGCTCCATATTAGGATTTCATAAAAACCACTGAAAACAAAAGTAAGTTTTCCTCTTCTTTTTTCTTTTTTTTCCCCTCATTCAGCTAATTCAAGAATCAATATAAGAAACTACGAACAAGGTGAAGAATAAGATAATAAAGAGAGAAAATGCTTTTAAAAGAGACTCGCCTTGTAAGAAAGCAAATGAACATTACAAGTTTTTGGACAACAAAAAATTATCCAACATTCTTAGAGAAGCCAAAGCATCTCTAGTTATAACAGTAAACTAATAAGAACTCCAACAAGGCATAGTTCTAAAAGCTATTTTTATAAGTCCACCAGATAACAAGAACAAAATATGACACAAACTTAGTGAATCTCTCCACCAAATTATTACTTCTGCAAATCACAGCATAATCAAACAAGGCATCAAACCATTTCCCACTAATTCATAGGTTACAATTAATAAGCAACAAGGTCTTATTTCCAAAATCAATCACAATTTCTTGCACATTTACTAATCAATTCAGCTAGAGGAGCTAAACTACATTTTGAAAGCATATCGTTTATTTTGCTTTTGGTCTTTTTTATGAAGAGAAGTGCTCTCCACTTTTCCCAAAAAGTGAAATACCCTGAGAAGACTTACCATTACACATGTATCAATATCTTACCTCTCTTTTTTTCTCCTTCAGTCAACCCAAGAAAAAATAGAAGAAATTGCGAGCAGGGTGAAGAATCTAATGACAAAGAGAATAAATGCGTTTAGAAGAGCCTCGCCTTATGAGAAAATGAATGACCATTACAAGTTTTTAGCTAGTAAAAAATAATCCAGCATTCTCAGAGAAGCTAAAGAATCTCTGCCTATAATAGTAAATTGACAATAACTCTATAAAGGCATACATTTAAAAACTGTTTTCATCAATCCCACCAGATTACAAGAAGAAAATATTCCATAAGCTTAGCTTATCTCTCCACCAATTGATTACTTCCACAAATCATAGCATAATTAGACACGGCATCAAACCATTTCCCACTAATTCAAAGGTGACAGCTAACAAACAACAAGGTTTTATCTCCAACTATAACACTAAACTGATGAGAACTAGAGAAAGGCATAGTTCTAAAAGCTATTTTCATCAATCTCACCAGATTACACGAACAAAATATTCCATAAACATCATGTATCTCTCTGCCAATTGATTACTTCCCCAAATCATAGCATAATCAAACACAACATCAAATCATTTCCCACTAATTCGAAGGCCATAACTAACAAGCAATGAGGTTTTATCTCCAAAATCAATCACGGTTTCTTGCACATCTACTAATTAGTTCAACTAGAGGAACTAAACTACATTTCAAAAGCATATCGTTTGGTTTGCTTTTGCTCTTTTCATGAACAAATGTGCTCTCCATTTTTCCCTACAAGTGAAAGACCCTAAATAGAGTTACACTTACACATGCATTGATATCTTACCTCTCTTTTTTTCTCCTTCAATCAACCCAAGAAACAATAGAAGAAACTGCGAACAGGGCAAAGAATCTTATGATAAAGAGAGTAAATGCATTTAGAAGAGACTTGCCTTATAAGAAAGCGAATGAACATTACAAGTTTTTAGATAGTTAAAAATCATCCAGCCTTCTCAGAGGAGCCAGAGCATCTATAACTATAACAGTAAATTGAGATAACTCCAGAAAGGCATAGTTCTAAAAGTTGTTTTCATCAATCCACCAGATTACAAGAAGAAATATTCCATAAACTTAGCGTATCTCTCCACCAATTGATTACTTCCACAAATCACAGCATAATTAGACACGACATCAAATCATTTTCCACTAATTTAAAGGTCACAACTAACAAACAATGAGGTTTTATCTGCAGCTATAACAGTAAACTGACGAGAACTGGAGAAACACATAGTTCTAAAAGCTAATTTCATCAATCCTACTAGATTACGAGAACAAAATATTCCATAAACATAGCGTATCTCTCTGCCAATTGATTACTTCCACAAATTACATCATAACCAGACACGACATCAAACCATTTCCACTAATTCGAAGGTAACAACTAACAAGCAACGAGGTTTTTTCTCCAGAACCTATCATGATTTCTTGTACATCTACTAATCAGTTCAACTATAGGAACTGAAATACATTTCGAAAGCATATCATTTGGTTTGCTTTTGGTTCTTTCATGAATAGACGTGCTCCCCATTTTTCCCCACAAGTGAAAGACCTTGAGCAGAGTTATAGTTACACAAGCATCAATATCTTGCGTCTCTTTTTTTCTTCTTTAGCCAACCCAAGAAAAAAGAAAAAAAGAAGAAACTACGAAAAGAATCTAATGACAAAGAGAGTAAATGCATTTAGAAGAGACTCGCTTTATAAGAAAGCGAATGAACATTACAAGTCTTTATACAGCAAAAAATCATCCAACATTCTCAAAGGAACCAAAGCATCTCCAGTTATAACGGTAAAGTGAGGAGAACTCGAGAAAGCCATAGTTCTAAAACCTATTTTCATCAATCCCGCCAGATTACAAGAAGAAAATATTCCGTAAATTTAGCATATCTCTCCACCAAATTGATTACTTTCGCAAATCACAACATAATCGGACATAGAATCAAACCATTTCCCACCAATTAGAAGGTCACAACTAACAAGCAATAAGGTTTTATCTCCAGAATCAATCAGGATTTCTTGCATATTTACTAATCAGTTCAGCTAGAGGAACTGAACTACATTTCAAAAGCATGTCGTCTGGTTTGCTTTTAGTCTTTCTATGAACAAATGTAGCCTCCATTTTTTCCTACAAGTGAAAGACCCTGTGTGGAGATATAGTTTATACATGCATCGACACCTTACCTCTCTTTTTTTCTCCTTCATCCAACCCAAGAAACAACATAAGGAACTGCAAACATGGTTCATAATCAGATGAGAAAGAGAGTAAACGCATTTAGAAGAGACTTGCCTTGAAAGAAAGCGAAAGAGGCTAACTCCACAGTCTCCTTCCCTCCACTGTCATGTGTTTGGAGTTTTTCTAAGAGATGGCGAGATGAAGAGCTATACTCCGTCAACCAGTAAGCAAGAAAACATTTCGCAACAAGACTCTTGGTCCATTGTTTATTATGAGCATGCTTTTGTTGGTGGTTTTAAACCAATAAGAAACGATGAAATAATTTTAATACTTGTATTAAAATTTCACTTCTTTTCAATTTTCTCTATAATTTGTTTATCTTCTCGTATTTGTGAATTTCAGGATCTTAAGGTTTATTTCTGTTTGCTTAATTCAGCACTCCCGAATCCAACATGGTCCATGTTAATATTGTTTATGGCATAAGTAGGGCTAATGGAACAGCCCTATGGGAACAACTTACATATAAATAGACACTCACAATAAAAGATGTGAAAATTTTAAGAAGTAAACGAAAAAAATAAACAATTTAGAATATTAAAAAAAAGGACAAAACGCTAGATACGAAGAGGAATGACCACAATATTGGCAAACGATATAGAATTCTTTTTGGTTTACTTTTTGTCTTTTTATGAACAGATCGTCGTCTCCTTTTTTCCCCCACAAGTGAAAGACCCTGCGTAGAAATACCGTTATAGATGAAATTGCATGCAGACCTTACCTTAAAATAAAGCTTTATTCCATAAGATGGCATGGCCTTTGCATGCGCTATGCCCTCGATGCAGAGGAAAAGTAAGATATCGTCATGGTTAATGCAGCATTTCCATTTTGCTCTCTCTCCCGTGAAAGGTTTTCTCTCTTCCAATAAGAGTCTCCCCTATCCTTGGTGATAGCCATCTCCTGACAAGAAATCACTCCCTTGAATCCTCATCTTTGCGCTCCCCTCTCTTGATCATGGTACACATTATTATCACAGGTAACGCTCCTCCTTGGCCGTCCGGATCCTCACCCAACCTTAAACCCTAGGTTTTGTCCTCATATCCATGACAAGGACTCTCTGTCCATGGATCCCTTTACTCTCCGATGGGTATCCATGGTCGAGGCTACCTTCCTCTCCCGTCAACATTAACCCTCGCTCCTAGCCTCTCCCTCTGGACCTGAACTTCTTCCCCCGTTACATTTTTTCCTTTTCCCAGCCTATTTTCCACACCCTCACCTGAGCCAGTTTTACTACCACTCTCCTTTAAATGTAACTTCCCTCCAGTCCCTCCAATCTAAAACAGTTTCCCTTTTAGGTTCCCTAGCCTCCACCCTAAAATACACTGTCTGAGCTGTGGACTTCACTATGATTGGCATCAAAAGGAATGGGCCTGGGAGGCTGCATTGAACATGATTGGGTGGGGTTTGCATGCACTATGGAGCTAAGCCCGTCACGGAATACTACTTAAAATTTTGATACATCTGTTGCGATTTGATATGATCCTAGAATGGCCCGAGCTAAGCCCATCCTAAAGGCTTAGTAAACTTTTAGCCGATCATTTTGGAGATCGGGTCACGACAATAACCAATAAATTTAACTTAATAGCATAGAAAATAATAATTAATAAAGTCATGTGAGCCACAATTATTCTTACAAATAAACTTTTACCAAGTTCATGTTATTATTTAGGGAAAAAGCGACGTCAAGGAGCAAGAAACTGGAAAAAGAGCCAATTAATTTTACGTATTTTGTTGACTATAGAGTTTTTCTCTGGTGAAGTGGCGAAGTTCCACTCAGATGATAATATCAATATTACAATGTTTTCACGTAAGATGATGTGTTACCATAGTCCTCGCCACCACAGTTATTGCGCTACACCATTGATATAAGAGTGCAAGCATATCATGACTTGATTTTCAGCTTTATTAAGTTAATTCAGTAGAGAAAAATACTAAAAAAAAAAACCAATAAGATTAGTATCTCCTTAGTGTCGGCTAAGCGAAGTCCAAGAATGGATTGAATCACTTGGGAGGTCAATGGCAATTTCATTGGTTGTAATTTCATTGATTATGTAATGGGATCAGTCATTCGAAATGGTAATAATGGAAGCTTCGTGCTCTGCCAGGAATGGTGACGTTGTCGTGTAGTGCATCAATATCAAAGCATGCATAGCCCGAGAGGTGGGCAAGGCATGCAGTGCCCGGGTGATATATAATCCAGGGTCAATTCATGGACGACCCGGATTGATCCACATCAGGGGGAGAAATCGGCGGAAATAAAATCTGGGGCCGTCCATTTTGAATTGGACGGCATCCCTTATGTCACACATAGCACTATGTCAGGGGATCCGGATCATGCATGCATGCCATTCTTGGAGTGAAGCAGCAAAACAAATTTGATATTTGTATTCTAGTAAAAGCTATTTACCATAATATCACAACCTGACCTGATCGAATCGTAAATGGAGTTCACGTGACATTCTTCATTTTTAGCTCTTTTTTTTTTTCTTATTATTCCAAGTTAATTTACACTCTCTATTATTTCGATGATGGTGTGGGTAGATGAAACAGGTTGAAGCCTTCAGCTCAAGAGGTTGCTTATATGGTGGACTAACCATATCATTATCCCCATTTTTAAAGGGTCTTGTTAATTAGTGCTCTCGAGACATCTATTAAACATATATACTAAGGAATATTATGGTTTTCAATATGTTGATTACACTTAACAAGCGTAAAATGCTGCATTGACAAACTATATTCTTTCTTTGCTTTATTGTTTCGTTAACAAAATAGTTCAAAAATTGAAGTCCTTCGAGGAGAGAAAACGATGCATTGACCATGATGATATCTTAATTTTCCTCTGCGTCAGAGCAAAGCGCATGCAAACTCCGTGCCATCTTATGGAATAAAGTTTTCTTTTGAGGTAAGTTATGGATGCAATTTCATGTGTAACAATATCTCTGCACAAGGTCTTTCACTTGTGTGGGAAAAAATGAGACGACCATCTGTTCATAAAAAGAAAAAAAAAAAAGAAAACCAAAAGCACTCTATCTCGTTTGCCAATATTGTGGTCATTCCTCTTTGCATTGGCTTTTTGTCTTTTTGTTAATGTTCTCAATTTATTTATTTATTTTTCATTTACTTCTTAGTATTTTGACATCTTTTATTGTATATTTTGTTTTTGTTTTTATAAAAAGGTTTTCCCACAGGGCTGCTACATTAGCCCTACTTATGTAATACCAATATTAACATCGACCATGTTGGATTCCGGAGTGCTGAATCAAGCAAACACAAACAAACCTTAAGATCATGAAATTCACAAATATGAGAAGATAAACAAATTATAAAGAAAATTGAAAAGAAGTGAAATTTTAATGCAAGTATTAAAATTATTTCATCATTTCTTATTGATTTAAAACCACTAAAAAAAGCATGCTCATAATAAACAACAGACCAAGAGTCTTGCAGCGAAATGTTTTCCCACTTACTAGTTGACGAAGTATAGCTCTTCATCCCGCCATATCTTATCAAAACTCCAAACACGCGACAGTGGAGGGGAAGAGACTCTGGAATTAGCCTATTTCAAGTCTCTTCTAAACGCATTTACTCTCTTTGTCATTGATGCACCCAGTTCGCAATTTCTCTTGATGTTTCTTAGTTGGATGAAGGATAAAAAAAAAAAAAAGAGAAAGAGAGGTAAGGTGTCGATGCATGTGCAACTGTATCTCTGCATAGGATCTTCCACTTGTAGGGAGAAAATTCCAGAAGATATTCTCTAGATTTTGGCATTTTGTGGGCGTGGATACGGTAATATTTTGTTGCAAGCTGGCGTGGAGGGCAGCAGGTGGGGGCACAAAAGGACAAAAGAGGATGCTCTCCATCTCCAACGGCTTAAAAAAAATGAAAACCAACAAAAAAAAAAAATGAAAAAGAAAAGAAAACGCAGGGGCAAAAAGGGATGGGTTCTCCTTCCCTTTCCATGCAACGCAAGCCCAAGGCCAAAATCCTTCCACTTTCAAGCTTAATCCTCTTTCCCAGGGCTGCATCAACGCCTCCATTTTCGGCCTTTGCGTGTTCTCTGGGACAAGCAGGAACTGCAGAAGGAGTTCCTGCTTGTCCCAGAGAACACGCAAAGGCCGAAAATGGAGGCGTTGATGCAGCCCTGGGAAAGAGGGATTAAGCTTGAAAGTGGAAGGATTTTGGCCTTGGGCTTGCGTTGCATGGAAAGGGAAGGAGAACCCATCCCTTTTTGCCCCTGCGTTTTCTTTTCTTTTTCATTTTTTTTTGTTGGTTTCATTTTTTTTAAGCCGTTGGAGATGGAGAGCATCCTCTTTTGTCCTTTTGTGCCCCCACTGCTGCCCTCCACGCCAGCTTGCAACAAAAATTACCGTATCCACGCCCACAAAATGCCAAAATCTAGAGAATATCTTCTGGAATTTTCTCCCTACAAGTGGAAGATCCTATGCAGAGATACAGTTGCACATGCATCGACACCTTACCTCTCTTTCTTTTTTTTTTTTTTTATCCTTCATCCAAACTAAGAAACATCAAGAGAAATTGCGAACTGGGTGCATCAGATGACAAAGAGAGTAAATGCGTTTAGAAGAGACTTGAAATAGGCTAATTCCAGAGTCTCTTCCCCTCCAGTGTCGCGTGTTTGGAGTTTTGATAAGATATGGCGGGATGAAGAGCTATACTTCGTCAACTAGTAAGTGGGAAAAACATTTCGCTAAAGACTCTTGGTCTGTTGTTTATTATGAGCATGCTTTTTTAGTGGTTTTAATCAATAAGAAATGATGAAATAATTTTAATACTTGCATTAAAATTTCACTTCTTTTCAATTTTCTTTATAATTTGTTTATCTTCTCATATTTGTGAATTTCATGATCTTAAGGTTTGTTTGTGTTTGCTTGATTCAGCACTCCGGAATCCAACATGGTCGATGTTAATATTGGTATTACATAAGTAGGGCTAATGTAGCAGCCCTGTGGGAAAACCTTTTTATAAAAAACAAAAACAAAAATATACAATAAAAGATGTCAAAATTCTAAGAAGTAAATGAAAAATAAATAAATAAATTGAGAACATTAACAAAAAGACAAAAAGCCAAACCCAAAGAGGAATGACCACAATATTGGCAAACGAGATAGAGTGCTTTTGGTTTTCTTTTTTTTTTGTCTTTTTATGAACAGATGGTCGTCTCATTTTTTCCCACACAAGTGAAAGACCTTGTGCAGAGATATTGTTACACATGAAATTGCATCCATAACTTACCTCAAAAGAAAACTTTATTCCATAAGATGGCACGGAGTTTGCATGCGCTTTGCTCTGATGCAGAGGAAAATTAAGATATCATCATGGTCAATGCATCGTTTTCTCTCCTCGAAGGACTTCAATTTTTGAACTATTTTGTTAACGAAACAATAAAGCAAAGAAAGAATATAGTTTGTCAATGCAGCATTTTACGCTTGTTAAGTGTAATCAACATATTGAAAACCATAATATTCCTTAGTATATATGTTTAATAGATGTCTCGAGAGCACTAATTAACAAGACCCTTTAAAAATGGGGATAATGATATGGTTAGTCCACCATATAAGCAACCTCTTGAGCTGAAGGCTTCAACCTGTTTCATCTACCCACACCATCATCGAAATAATGGAGAGTGTAAATTAACTTGGAATAATAAGAAAAAAAAAAAGCTAAAAATGAAGAATGTCACGTGAACTCCATTTACGATTCGATCAGGTCAGGTTGTGATATTATGGTAAATAGCTTTTACTAGAATACAAATATCAAATTTGTTTTGCTGCTTCACTCCAAGAATGGCATGCATGCATGGATCCGGATCCCCTGACATAGTGAAACTATGTCAGGGGTGACATAAGATGGGCCGTCCAATTCAAAATACGGCCCAGATGATTGATTTAAAATTTTAAAATTCCGCCGAAAATTTTCTCCCCTTTTAAAAAGCTGATGCAATCCGTCCATGAATGGACGGCCTGGATTATATATCACCCCTAATATTATATTAGGGGATTCAACACTGCATGCCTTGCCCACTCTCGGGCTATGCATGCTTTGATATTGATGCACTACACGACAACGTCACCATTCCTGGCAGAGCACGAAGCTTCCATTATTACCATTTCGAATGACTGATCCCATTACACAATCAATGAAATTACAACCAATGAAATTGCCATTGACCTCCCAAGTAATTCAATCCATTCTTGGACTTCGCTTAGCCGACACTAAGGAGATACTAATCTTATTGGTCTTTTTTTTTTAGTATTTTTCTCTACTGAATTAACTTAATAAAGCTGAAAATCAAGTCATGATATGCTTGCACTCTTATATCAATGGTGTAGCGCAATAACTGTGGTGGCGAGGACTATGGTAACACATCATCTTACGTGAAAACATTGTAATATTGATATTATCATCTGAGTGGAACTTCGTCCACTTCACCAGAGAAAAACTCTATAGTCAACAAAATACGTAAAATTAATTGGCTCTTTTTCCAGTTTCTTGCTCCTTGACGTCGCTTTTTCCCTTAAATAATAACATGAACTTGGTAAAAGTTTATTTGTAAGAATAATTGTGGCTCACATGACTTTATTAATTATTATTTCTATGCTATTAAGTTAAATTTATTGGTTATTGTCGTGACCCGATCTCCAAAATGATCGGCTAAAAGTTTACTAAGCCTTTAGGATGGGCTTAGCTCGGGCCATTCTAGGATCATATCAAATCGCAACAGATGTATCAAAATTTTAAGTAGTACTCCGTGACGGGCTTAGCTCCATAGCGCATGCAAACCCCACCCAATCATGTTCAATGCAGCCTCCCAGGCCCATTCCTTTTGATGCCAATCATAGTGAAGTCCACAGCTCAGACAGTGTATTTTAGGGTGGAGGCTAGGGGAACCTAAAAGGGAAACTGTTTAGATTGGAGGGACTGGAGGGAAGTTACATTTAAAGGAGAGTGGTAGTAAAACTGGCTCAGGTGAGGGTGTGGAAAAATAGGCTGGGAAAAGGAAAAAATGTAACGGGGGAAGAAGTTCAGGTCCAGAGGGAGAGGCTAGGAGCGAGGGTTAATGTTGACGGGAGAGGAAGGTAGCCTCGACCATGGATACCCATCGGAGAGTAAAGGGATCCATGGACAGAGAGTCCTTGTCATGGATATGAGGACAAAACCTAGGGTTTAAGGTTGGGTGAGGATCCGGACGGCCAAGGAGGAGCGTTACCTGTGATGATAATGTGTACCATGATCAAGAGAGGGGAGCACAAAGATGAGGATTCAAGGGAGTGATTTCTTGTCAGGAGATGGCTATCACCAAGGATAGGGGAGACTCTTATTGGAAGAGAGAAAAACCTTTCACGGGAGAGAGAGCAAAATGGAAAATGCTGCGTTAACCATGACGATATCTTACTTTTCCTCTGCATCGAGGGCATAGCGCATGCAAAGGCCATGCCATCTTATGGAATAAAGCTTTATTTTAAGGTAAGGTCTGCATGCAATTTCATCTATAACGGTATTTCTACGCAGGGTCTTTCACTTGTGGGGGGAAAAAAGGAGACGACGATCTGTTCATAAAAAGACAAAAAGTAAACCAAAAAGAATTCTATATCGTTTGCCAATATTGTGGTCATTCCTCTTCGTATATAGCGTTTTGTCCTTTTTTTAATATTCTAAATTGTTTATTTTTTTCGTTTACTTCTTAAAATTTTCACATCTTTTATTGTGAGTGTCTATTTATATGTAAGTTGTTCCCATAGGGCTGTTCCATTAGCCCTACTTATGCCATAAACAATATTAACATGGACCATGTTGGATTCGGGAGTGCTGAATTAAGCAAACAGAAATAAACCTTAAGATCCTGAAATTCACAAATACGAGAAGATAAACAAATTATAGAGAAAATTGAAAAGAAGTGAAATTTTAATACAAGTATTAAATTATTTCATCGTTTCTTATTGGTTTAAAACCACCAACAAAAGCATGCTCATAATAAACAATGGACAAGAGTCTTGTTGCGAAATGTTTTCTTGCTTACTGGTTGACGGAGTATAGCTTTCATCTCGCCATCTCTTAGAAAAACTCCAAACACATGACAGTGGAGGGAAGGAGACTGTAGAGTTAGCCTCTTTCGCTTTCTTTCAAGGCAAGTCTCTTCTAAATGCGTTTACTCTCTTTCTCATCTGATTATGAACCATGTTTGCAGTTCCTTATGTTGTTTCTTGGGTTGGATGAAGGAGAAAAAAAGAGAGGTAAGGTGTCGATGCATGTATAAACTATATCTCCACACAGGGTCTTTCACTTGTAGGAAAAAGATGGAGGCTACATTTGTTCATAGAAAGACTAAAAGCAAACCAGACGACATGCTTTTGAAATGTAGTTCAGTTCCTCTAGCTGAACTGATTAGTAAATATGCAAGAAATCCTGATTGATTCTGGAGATAAAACCTTATTGCTTGTTAGTTGTGACCTTCTAATTGGTGGGAAATGGTTTGATTCTATGTCCGATTATGTTGTGATTTGCGAAAGTAATCAATTTGTGGAGAGATATGCTAAATTTACGGAATATTTTCTTCTTGTAATCTGGCGGGATTGATGAAAATAGCTTTTAGAACTATGGCTTTCTCGAGTTCTCCTCACTTTACCGTTATAACTGGAGATGCTTTGGTTCCTTTGAGAATGTTGGATGATTTTTGCGTATAAAGACTTGTAATGTTCATTCGCTTTCTTATAAAGCGAGTCTCTTCTAAATGCATTTACTCTCTTTGTCATTAGATTCTTTTCGTAGTTTCTTCTTTTTTCTTTTTTCTTGGGTTGGCTAAAGAAGAAAAAAAGAGACGCAAGATATTGATGCTTGTGTAACTATAACTCTGCTCAAGGTCTTTCACTTGTGGGGAAAAATGGGAGCACGTCTATTCATGAAAGAACCAAAAGCAAACCAAATGATATGCTTTCGAAATGTAGTTCAGTTCCTCTAGTTGAACTGATGAGTAGATGTACAAGAAATCATGATAGGTTCTGGAGAAAAAACCTCGTTGCTTGTTAGTTGTTACCTTCGAATTAGTGGAAATGGTTTGATGTCGTGTCTGGTTATGATGTAATTTGTGGAAGTAATCAATTGGCAGAGAGATACGCTATGTTTATGGAATATTTTGTTCTCGTAATCTAGTAGGATTGATGAAATTAGCTTTTAGAACTATGTGTTTCTCCAGTTCTCGTCAGTTTACTGTTATAGCTGCAGATAAAACCTCATTGTTTGTTAGTTGTGACCTTTAAATTAGTGGAAAATGATTGATGTCATGTCTAATTATGCTGTGATTTGTGGAACTAATCAATTGGTGGAGAGATACG
>JAGVVM010003459.1:0-26452 GCA_019149425.1 Psidium friedrichsthalianum
TTAACTCAGAGAGTTTCATTGGAGTGATTGTTGATAAACTCCAGGATAAAGGGTAATGGGCTTTCACTTCCAATGGAGAGGATTGTGTGAGGTCACAAAGCATCACATAGCCTCAGTGAGGCTGGGTGAATTCAAAGGGCGAGCTGACAGCTTCAGATCTCTTGAAGAGCTGTGGAGTTTTTCTTAATGAATTGAGTATTTTTAACAGGCAGCAGGTTCAATGTTTTCATATATTTTATTCCTATGCTATTACAACTGGACTTGGGACCAATTTTACTAATAATGAAGTCCATTTTCCGTGAGGATTCAGAATCAGTCTTACCTTTTGATTTGTTTACAAATGATACATACAATTTATACATAATTTAATGCATTTTAGGTAAAATTGAGAGGAAAAACTGAATTGAATGCTTGGTTAGGTCAATAACCCCAAGCTATCTATCTGTAATAAAACCAAAAGGGCCAGAATTGCAATATTGCCCTTACTGCTGCCATACATAAAAATAATAAAGAAAAGAGACATATATGCCCCTATCAGCCAAATACTCTCACCACTCCCCCTCAAGTTGGAGCATAGATGTCATACATGCCCAACTTGACTAAAACAGGATTAAACGATATACCCCCTAATCCTTTAGTGAACACATAGCAAGTTGATCGCTAGACTGAACAAAGGGCATGCAAATTAACCCTCTCCAACTTCTCTTTGATAAAGTGTGTCAATCTCCACATGTTTCATACGGTCATGTTGTACAGGATTGTGAGCAATACTAATGGCGGCCTTATTATCACAATATAGCATTATTGGTATAGGAATGATACACCAAGATCTTCAAGTAATCCTTTAAGCCATAACACTCACAAACTCCTTGTGTTGTCACACGAAACTCTGCTTCAGCACTAGACTATGCAACCACATTCTGCTTTTTGCCACACCAAGTCACAAATTCTCTCCTAAGAAAGTACAATACTCATAAATAGACTTCCGATCAGAGATCTAGCCAAATCAGCATCTGTATAGGCTTCAACTTTCAAGCCATCATAAGGAGATAGAAGAATCCCTTTCCAGGAGCAGATTTTAAATATCGAAGGATCCAAAGAACAACATTCATATGAGTAGAGTGTGGATCTTGCATAAACTGACTCACTAGGCTTATAGCAAAAGCAATAGTGGGTTTGGTGTGGGACAATAAATCACTTTCCCACTAACCGCCGATAACGACCCTTAGAGGTATCATCAGATTGAAAGGACAAACCAGATTTGGCAATAGTGCCAACACTGGCTTGTAGAGCAGATTGATCAAAAGTAGAGGGATGAAGCATTGCTGTCCTACGGCTTTTTTCAAGTGAACTAGGGCATAGGACTATTCCAGAGTAGGGAATGGAGACCAGCTAAGGACTTGAACACATATCTGATTATATTCAACGTTTAATCCTGCCAAGAAATCATAAACTCTGATCTTGTCCACATGCCTCTTGTAGGCAACAACGTCTGCATCATTGGTTGGGTAATAATCGACATAATGATCTAGCTCTTACCACAAAACGCCGAGCTCAGCATAATATTGAGATATAGTCATCTCCTTCTGAGTGATGTCATGAACCCTTTTTCAAAGTTTATACACTTGTGCATCATTCGTGAATTGACCATAAGTATCCCTTTGCAGCCGTCCAAATTTGTGCCGCAGTATTAAGAAGCAAATATCTTTTTGGCAATATGTAGCTGCATCGAGTTAAGCAAAAAGGACATTATCAAAGAGCCGTTTGAGACCCACTTTCCAAGTAGTACCTGGTGTAGCCAGTATTGCAGAAGTGCCATTGATATGTCTTGTAAGCCCATGGCCTTCAATGGTCAAGAACGTCGATCGAGACCATATCAAATAATTTGGGACCGTCAAGCTTCACAGGGATCATGGCAAAGTAATATACCTGTAATGACCATCTCTAGTAGGTGTAGAGCCCGAACCCTCAAACATTGTGCCTTAGAAGTCGACTTGAAAAGTGTGAAAGGAATAATCACACCACCAAAAACTTGCCAGAAAAGGCCAAAAATTTGGAACGAAGTCCTCTGCTGGCAATCTGAATTTATCCTCCAAAATCAGCCAAATCAGGTCAAGGCAAAAATCGATTTTTTTCAGGGTTTTGAAAACCTGAAAAAGAAATTGATAATTCTGATTTTTCCCACAGAATCTGAAAAATAAAATAAAATAAGGTAGTCCACGAACTACAATACTTTGGTCTTCACACACAAGATAATTGTAGGCTGGTGGCAAGGCTGAAATCTCAAATAAGAATTTCCAAAAAATCGCAGAAAGGGTAAACCATGTATCGCAGACTGCAAAGAAGCTTTACTTTATCTCATAGAGGTGAGATTTAGGGCACGCTAGATTCAAAGGATCACCTCATAAGTGTGCCCTACGCTGTGAAAGCGAGCAAAGAAGAAGGTGAGAAGGAACTACGGTGGGAGAGGCTGAAGGCGAGAAGAGAGAGAGAGAGAGAGAGAGAGAAGAAGAACGCTTGCGTAGAGAAGAGATTAGGGTTAAGGTTTCAGTTCAGCCCTTGCTCTAATACCATATTGAGAGAAAAAAAACTGAATTGAATGCTTGGTTAGGCCAATATGATCTCAAGCTATCTATTTATAATAAAGCCAAAAAGGCCAGAGTTACAATATTGCCCTTATTGCTGCCATACATAAAAATAATAAAGAAAAGAGACATATATGCCCTATCAGCCAAATACTTTGAACATAAATAATAGATTTAAATGAGCTTAAATTAGCTTCCACTGCTTCATGAGGGCAGTGATCTTCCCTTGGATTAAACCTGTTCATTAGCTAGCAACTCTATGGTCCCATCCATCATTCATGCAGACTTGGGCACGATTTTTGGACAATCAGACCCCACTAAGCGCAACTAACAGTTGAACAGGCTTGCACTTAGTGTCTTGTCGAAATATCCTTGCCCATGCAATTCTAGCCTCAACAAAAATTAGGTTGGCTCCATGCATTCTTTTCTTTTCATTTTCTTTTTTTTTCTTTCGGTGGGCTCAGACAACATTTTGTGAGCCCAAAGTTGGCCCCATCCAGCCCAACCTAACCAATAGACCTTGAAATTTCCCCCAAGTCCTATCTAGCCCACCCATTTATCACCTTTGCTCTAGGACAATGTCAATTGTCAATGCCCTTTTGCACATCATTGGCAAAATAGTGACCTTATGGTTGGTTTTTACCAAAGAATGGCTAGCCATCTTATCATTGGCTATTCCAGTGAGACCACTCATCAAAGACATTGAGTGAAACAAGTAGCATGAGTTGAAAGAACAATCCAATGCTTGCCCACATTAAAACTAACTCATCTTATGTTGAACACGTATAAGATTAAGACATTATGCTTTACAGAGTTACGTGGGCTAAAGCGTACACATCACAGAACAATATTTGCAAAGTACCTTTAATCCTATTTCCAAGGACACAGAGCATCTACTAAGATCCAACTTCTGGTCTCAAAAGGATCCAAACTTTGTTTCTTACTCATATCTGTAATCTTTGTCAGGATCACAAAGAGCAACTAGAGTGCACTCTAAGCAAGAGCAGTAGCTAAGCAAAAAAGACTGTAGATGCAAATTTCCCATGATTGCTAAAATAGCCTACAAGCAAGAGACTATAATGCTGAGACTGAGATAACATATCTTTCAGACTCATTACGAGAACCAAGCTAGTATGATCAGCTTTGCTGTCAAAGGGACTTCAATTAGTTGATTGAAAGCCACGAGTAGGTTCCAAGACCAACAGGCATTTGTCAAAGGAATATCAGATCAATCAAAGCAGGCAAGCTCAAACAGAAAGACATTTTAGGCTCCACAAGTTTGGAGGTTCTAATGCATGCTCTGCTCTTTGCAAGCACTACCTCTTTAAGTAAGTTTGCTGTAGTTGGTGAGAGGTGAAAAAGAGGTTCATATGCTTTGGATTTGATTATCTCATACTCACAAAAACATGCTTTCTTAAAAAAAATTAAAAATTAAAAAAGGACTGACTAACCATACCCCACATCCACTTTGAGGCTGATGTATCATGATCCGTGCATTTGGCATCGAATAACGCATTCCCTTCTCTCCACCAGCAAGAAGAAGTGCTCCTTGGCTTGCTGCCACTCCAAAACAAACCGTACCAACCTTTGGCTTTATCTGGGAACATGTAGAATGTCTATAAATGCTTTGGGCATAGAAATCAAAGGTGCTTTCTTAATAGGTTGTTGACTCACAGCTCTACAGACTTGTCAATGCAGAGAAGACCAATAAGGTTGCCCAAGTTTGTCGTATAGGCCGTTTAAATGTAAGTAAGATGCTCTGTAACAGTTGTGTCATTAACCTTAGCTCGTGAACATGCAAATAATTAGCTTAGGGCCACTTACTTCCACTCTTATGATCACATCATAAGCAGAATTGAATTTTTAGGAGCCAAAGTTCCAAGAAGACATGGCCCACTCTTATATTTCATACAAGTTACATTGTCATCCCAGAAAAGTGTACCTCGTTCTTCAGCCATATAATCCCACTAAAAAAACATAAAAAAGAAAATTAAAAAAAAAGGAGTGGGAAGGACAAGGAAGGATAAGAGATCGGTTTCCCTCCCTAGCACACCCAACATATTTCTTAGACATGCCCTTTAACTATCCCCTCTCAAACTTCCAATAAAGACTTTCATCAAAAAGTGCAACACTCAAGCAACAGTTTTGACTTTCTTTAACTAACATAATCCATCCCCATACTTAGAAGCATCTCCCTTTAATTATCTGGATCAAGCTGCACAGCCTGAACAATTGTATTGACCTATAAACTCAGAAAAGATTACTGTGAAGGTCTTCAAACTATGTTGGGTAGTCATATGACCTGAGAATTGTGTCATTATGCATATGGCCCGAGGATACGTTAACACGAAGGTTAACCATACGCAGAAAACTCTTACCCAAGACATGCAATCATAAATTGCCAAGACTGAGTATGTGCTTCCGCCGGGGCAATTCAGATACATCTGAAAAAACAAACCAACGCATCAAAAAACTAGTTACAAATTAAATTTTTGCAAGGGGTTCTTACAATTATTGATAGACAACAGATTGAGTACAGCACCAGTATATCTGCATTCTCGTCAATGGTTGCAAGAGTCACGAGCTGTGATATAACCCGCTGAGCCACCTGTGAGTTGACTGGCTGCCCAACGAAAATTATGCGGTTTCTAAATAACACAGATGAGAGGTCCAGTGGTCCTCCAGGAGTCATTACTGCAGGCATTACAGGAGGGTTACCCTTTTTGGCTTCTATTGCACCACGACTGTCCATGGAAAAATGCAATAAACTCATACTCATACTTCTAGTACAAAGAAATGCAAATTTAGTGGGAACTAATGAATCTGCTGTTATAGCAATAGCTGAATTCAAAAATTGATGAGGAAAAAGGATGAAAGAGACGGATGTTCAATAATGATGCCAGAGCATCTGGTTCTATGAAACAGCTATCGAGCCCAACTCAGGTTTCATCGATTAACAGCCCAATCACTCATGCAAGCAAAGGCAAATTTCAGCCACAACTTAATTCAATGGGTCCAAGGTTGAAGATGCCAACTCTGAATGGTAGGCATCGAAGCACAAGATTAGTTGCCGAAGTGAGCTAGTGGACTACCTAGTATTCTGATGGACTACCAAGTGTCTGCAGGTCAATGCCCATGGATGTTTATTGATCTTCCAAGATGGTTATTTGACTACCAAGACTGGTGCACAATTTGGAGAATCAAATCCTATGTACTATGTATCTAGTCCTAGTTATTATGAATCTTAAGTGTGTTTTCAGTGTCAAGCCTTAGTTTTATGAGTCTTAAGTGTGTTGTTAATTTCCATAAGTCATAATAGTATGTAACTAGTCCCAGAGTCATTATTGTTTGCTAAATGTCAGAGTCGTAGATTCCAAGAGTCATTTAGGTTTTGTTTAGCCCCTAAGCAAAGTGTCCATATAAATAGGGAGTGATCTCCCATGTCACGGTAGACTTGAATTTTGAGGAATGCATGACATTTCCTTAAGTGAATTTGTATCTTCGGTTCTTTATCCAATTTCTTTGGTGGTGAACCTTGGGTTCATTATCCTTGACTGGTGGCGTGTTCCTTTATGCCTAAGTGGTGAATTTCTTTATCCTCAGCCTGTGCCATGTTCCTTTATGCCTAGGTGGTGAATTGGGTTCTTTATCCTTGGCTGAGGTGTGATCCTTTAAGCCTTAGTGGTGAACTTCATCCCTAAAAACGAATTTCCTTATCTCTCAATTCCATCACTAATCAAATAAACATGATAGTCAAAAGATCTCATCCATACAACATACACCATAAGGAGTCATGCTATCTGGGCAAGCTATAGGTTTCGCCGATAAAAAGCTCCACCTTCAACAGATGGAGCAAACATATGCATGTTTCCCAATGAATTCATGCAAAATGTTACAATTAATTTAAGTGAAGGCAAAACTTTTCGTCTCCAAAGAACATAGTACAACATACTCCATCTTCGAAGACGAGAGAGGCAACAACATAATGTAGCATCTATTAACTCTAACCATATCATAGAAAGAAAGGCTAGCAAAGTTCACCTCAAGTTGGAATCATATAAATCTGACGAGTCCAATTGTTGAGGCACTCCATAACTTCTACTGGACAATCCTGGAACAAGCACAGTCAGTAGCAGGTTCGTTAAAGTCAAAACATAACCCCGCCCCCCCCCCCCCCCCCCCCCCCCCCACCCCCCCCAAACAAAAATAAATAAATAAACAAAAAGAATAGCACATTCTTCCTTACCCGGAATAGAACAAAAACTTAAATTATTAAAACAGGAATGAAGCAGCCCTAGATTTAGCTCAGTATAAATCTGACTCCATCCAGTGAATGCATCTATCATGTACTAGCACATCGAGCACAAAGCATTCATTCGTGTGGAGATTTAGATAATATTTTTGCAAACATCCATACACCCACAAAAAATACCGAGTGAAAAAGAGGGTAGCCAAATTTAGTGAGGCTACGACCAATTGCTGTATATGGACGTTGCAAAAAGTGCGAAAGCCAACGAAACTCGACAGTATGCGATTAACCAAAAACAAATGGCGAATCGAAGCGCACCTGAGGCAATGGGGCCGTAAGGCGGCGGTATCCCCATCTCCATGCTCCCCGACACCGAAACGACCCTGGGAAACGAAAGCAACAGGCGGCAGTCATTACTAACACGATCCACAAGCACAAGAGCTGAAGCCCAACTATCTCTGGTCTCCCAGTGGCGAGCGCAAAGCACGGTTCCGCATCAGACACAACATGAATGCTTCTCTAATTCCGTCCCCGAGAAACCAAGAGGGCGAATAAATCGAGAGTTCAATCAGCGTGTCCGACGTACCTTGAACTCGAAGCAGCGCGAAGAGCGGCATTCGCGGCGGAGCAGCAAAGAGAGGACGTGAACCTCGAGGCGGAGAAGGGTATCGAGCTAGGAGGGCTTGCGGTTTGGAAGAGAAGCAGGTTGAGCCTGCTGATAGGAAGGCTGATCCTCCATACATGGAAGACATGGTTTCTCTCGACCCTGCGAGTAAAAGTGAGCGAGGGAGGGAGGGGGGGAGAGAACTCGGCGAGAGAGATCCCTTCACTCTCGATTTATTTATTTTTATATTTGAATTAAATTGAGAAAAAAAATGATAAATATATATATCTCATATTTAGACAAATTATTGATAATTCGCAATAAAGTATTACACTACTACATAAATAAGTTCCACATAATAGATAAATTTACTGGCCTCAAACGTTACAGTAAATTAACTACAAAATGCACTCAACAAATAAATTTTCTTAACCTAAAATACGAAATACTATCCATGATACAACAATATTTAATTCAACTTATTTAAAGTTTATGATTACTCTTTTTCTCGCCTTAATATAAACATCTATGACACTAAGATGTTATGAATGAATAACGAAGAAAATTACAAAACTCAAGCGGAATTGGATGATTATATAATGGAGTGATTATGGTGGTAGCATGCGATGAAACAGATGACATTTCTTTTTGAGTAAGCTATAAACGAAATTGAAGGATTAAAAATAATTTAGCTAATTATTTATTTCAATTAATACCTAAATTGTCTCTGTTTTCATTACAATTTATGTACATTATTAGTGTGGAAATTTTTTTATATATTTATCTTTAAAGGGATGACGTGTGTATCTAACTTTTGTTGCGGGAGTCGAATCCCGTAACTATAATATAATATTAGCGTTCCCATGTCCAATTTTTTTACTAGCATGGCCACATGCCTATTGACATATGTTGTTAATTGTTTTTTTTTTGGTTGAAATTTTTACGTTAGCTTTTTTTTGTCAAAAAAAAAATTGAGCAAGGTTTTTGCATTAGTTTGATAATCAGCCTTTTTGCACATTTCAACTTATTGATAATAGATAGTCTCCGTTAATTATCTTTTGATTTTTTTAATACTATCCTTTTTTTTATTGTTTCAAAAATTTGCTCAATTTAGGGAAAATTATAAATGAGAGCCTCAAATGCCCTTATTTTCTCAATTAAGAGCTCGAAGTGGGTCTTATTTCAAATAAATGCCTAATGTGTCTTCATTATGTCAAAGAAGTGCTTGAAATGCACATTTCTTTCAAATAAGGGTCTAAAGTGACTATATTAATATAAAAAAAGACCTGAGTCACTTTAATTATGGGTATTTGATCATTTACTATTTTATTTTATTTTTTATTTTTTTATTTTTTAAGAGATTTAAAAAAAAGTAAAAAAATTAAAGAAACACAGGCGGGAGGAAATAACCTCCCGCCTATGGTTGCCACCCCATTGGTCGGTGGCTATAGCCATAGGGTCACTAGCGACCCCACTGACTAGAGGAGCCGTCGCCTAAGCCAAGAGAGGCCATTAGCCAATATTAACAAGGGTCGTTGACCCTCACTTATATTTGGGAGAGGGTCACGACCCTCTCTTGTTGGGCCCTCACCTTTGGTTGGCGAGGTTGCCAGCCGTAGCTGCAGTCCTACTAGTGGTGGGGTGGCAACCACAAGTGGGGGAGTGTCCTCCTTCTTGTGTTTTTCCTTTTTTTTAAGTTTAATTTAATAAAAAATTATATTAAATTTACATTTGGACAAAATACTTTTGATTGGTCAAAAAAATTAGCCAGCGAAGTCAAACACTTATTTAAAATAATCATAGCCATTTAGGCACTTCTATGAGATAATGATGGCACTTTATATTTCTATTTAAATGAAGTTATTTTAGATTCTTATTTAAAAAAATTGAGAGCATTTGGGTTTTTTTGAAATTTCCCCTCAATTTATGCAAGTTTTTAACGTTTGCACCCTTTTTTTTTTCTTCCTGTTTTACCAAATCGTCAGTCACAGAGCTGATCGGCTGTCCCTTCTCTGAAGCCAAAAAACCCTAGACGCTCCCTCCCCGTCGCTCCCATCATCTCTTCTGCAATCGCTTCCAGGGCGCGCATTTTGAAGGTAGACGGTCGGGGCCGGGCCGGAACACCTCGCGGCGGTTGCGACGACGGCTCACTGAAGCGCCTGTCTGCTGCGCGCCACGGATCAAGCGTGTGGCGACCAACTCCCTAACGGCGAAACTCGTCGGCAGGTGCGTCGAGCTCATCAGCTTCTCTCAATTCGCTTTAACAAAAGTAGCTGGAGTTGTATGCGTGGGGAGATTCGGTGTGATGTGCCGTTTTTTACGGAGCAGTGTTGTCTGCAATCTGGGGATGTACTCGGTGTTTCATTTGTCTCCGAGGATATCTGGGTATTGTCGAAACTGCTTAATATGCATTCGACACTGAGGAACTTGCTTCATTCAAATTTTCTCCATTTCCATTGGCCTTTTATCGCGATACTTAGCACCGGAGGAATTATAGTCAGACGGGGTTTGGGATTCTGTGTACTGTTGCACCGTGGGGTTGGGACGTATTGCAGAATTTGCTTGAGTTTGAGCCGGGTCCGGAGTGTGGTTGGGAGTTTTCGGGTTCAGGATTGGGATAGGGAGGATCATCACAATGCGTTGCAAACTCATTCTGCTGCTGTTGCTACTCTAGCTTAAATTTACCCTTTTTTATAATTGGGACAGAGTTTATTCCCTTTCAAATATTGAATGTATTTTGGGCCAAAAACAGATGGAGGAGGGAACTTTCAAACCCAACCTTTCAATTCTCTTGACCCGATGTCATGCTTCTCTTCCTTCTTCATTTTGTCAGCCATTCTTCTCCTTCCCTCCATTATAAACTGCTAATTATCTTTGTGTTAGAAACTTCGTCAAGTTTCATCACATGAACGAGATCATGGAGGCAAGTTGAGTGAGCACTTTCTCTCGGTTGGTTTCTTGCGCCTACGGTCAATTTCATTCCTTTTGTTGCTCCTCCTATTTGAGATTGATGGTTAGGATTCTTCCCTGTGGTTCAAAGTGATGATCTTTTGTTTGATTGAGGATCGTATTGGAAGATGTCTCTATGTCTTGTACCGTCAAAGTTCGTTTGGCCAGTGAATTACAAGTGTAGTTGGTGATTTCGTACAAGTCTAAGCTGTTAATGTGAATCTTCAATTTATGTGTGCTTCCATTCATTAAGGTCCTTTTGAAAGCTATGGACCTGGTGAAGAATCCACTTGAGTTGTAACCTTCGATTTGGAATCTGTTGCTTTGAAGGTGTTCTTTTTGCTGTTTCGTGCCAATTTATTCATGTTGATATCACTTTCTACCTTCATATTAACTTATTAATGTCTTGGTCAAGAAAACTTTTGCACATTTGAAAACACAATGTAGTACTTACCACGAATCTTGAACTAATGATATGTGTTCCATATCAATGGACACTCTGATTACTATGTTTTTCACTAGATGAAAAGATTTTTTAATAATTAAACAATAATATAGGGTATACTTGAGGATAGAACCTCGTATATAGATTGCAAAGTCTACCTTGGAGAATGTGTAGCTACGCAACATAAGTTGGTGATCTTAGAGGTTTGGTACAAGGCACAGAAAAGGCCGCGACGGGCTCAAAATCCTAGAAGAAGATGGTGGAAGTTAAAAGAGGAAAAACATACCGATTTCAAGGCAAACATGCTTCAAGAAGGACCATGGCAACTAGAGGGAGAAGTAAATATGATGTGGAGCGAGATGTCTAAATGCATATAGAGAGTGGCAAGAGGGATGTTAGGTGAAAGTAAAGGGCACGGACATTAAACAAAGGAAACTTGGTGGTGGAATGAAGAGGTGCAGGAGGCAATTAAACAGAAGAAGGAGTGTTTTAGATATCTACATAAATGTCTCAATGAAGAGAACTTGCAAAATTTTAGATTGGCACGAAAAATGCCAAGAAAGCGGTGCGAGAGGCTAGAGGCAAGGCTTTCTCTGATATGTACAAAAAACTTGGGAGTAAAGAGGGAGAAAAAGATATCTATAGGCTTGCAAAGATAAGGGACAAGAAAAGTAAAGACTTGACTCAGGTTAGATGTATTAAGGATGAAAATCAAAAAACTGTTAGTAAAATATGAAGAAGTGAAGAAAAGGTGGATGAATTATTTTAACAAGCTTTATAATGGAGAGAGCGATAGAAGTAAGGTGAATTTGGTGGACGCCTCTGACGAGTTAAACAGAAGGTTTGTGCATAGATTTAGAGCACAAGAAGTTAATGATGCTTTGAAGAAGATAAAGACTAATAAAGCCTTGGGATCAGATGGTGTCCCTATTGAAGGATGGCGATGCTTAGGGAATGTGGCAATAAATTGGCTGATTAAACTGTTTAACAAGATTCTCCAAACTAATAAAATACCTAATGAATGGAGGAAGAGTATGATTGTGCCTATCTACAAGAACAAAGGGGATATCCAGAATTGTTGCAACTATAGAGACATCAAGCTTATGAGTCATACAATGGAATTGTTGGAAAGAGTTATTGAGCATTGTTTGAGAGTAGAAACCAAGGTCTTTGTAAATCAATTTGGATTTATGCCAGGAAGATCTACCATGAAGGTTATCTTTTTAATACGACAGTTGATAGAGAGATATCTAGAAAAGAAGAAGGACCTGCATACGGTGTTTATTGACCTCGAGAAGATGTATGATAGGGTTCCAAGAAAAGTTTTGTGGTGGATTCTTGAGAAGAAAAAAGTACCCTTAAAGTATGTAGAAGCAATCAGGGATATGTATGATGGTGTTACTACATGTGTAAACACCTGTAATGGCATATCAAGTTATTTTTCAATCACAGTTGGTTTATATTAAGGTCCAGCTTTGAGTCCTTATTTTTTTTGTACTAATTATGGATGAGCTAACAAAAGATATTTAAGATGAGGTGCCGTGGTATATGCTGTTCACATATGATATTGTGCTTATTGATGAAACCAGGACTGGGGTTAGTGCTAAATTAGAATTATGGAGAAACACGTTAGAATCCAAAGGATTTACGTTAAGTCGGAGTAAGACAGAATACATGAAGTATGAGTTCGCCACGACAAGAGGAGATGATCAAGAATCTGTGGATATGCTTCGACAGAAGGTATCTAAGAAAGATGCCTTCAGATATTTGGGATCAATTTTGCAAAAGAGATGAGAGATTGATGAGAATGTTAACCATAGAATCAGAGTAGGTTGGATGAAATAGCGCAGTGCATTAGGGTTTTTGTGTGATCGCAAAATCCCTCTTAGGTTAAAGGGAAAATTTTATCAAATAACAATAAGATCGGCAATGTTATACGAAACTGAATGTTGGCCAATACAGAAGCAACATGAGCATAAAATGGGGATAGCGGAAATGAGGATGTTAAGGTGGATGTGTGGTCATACAAGGATGAATAAGATAAGAAATGATGATATTCGACGAAAAGTTGGAATAGTACCGGTGGCAAAGTAGACGAGAGAACATAGATTGAGATGGTTTGGACATATTCTTCGTAGACCTCTAGATGCTCTGGTAAGAACAGAAGTGTGTTACCAAGAACACGATATGAAGAAAAGAAGAGGTCGTCCGAAACTTACTTAGGGGAAGGTAGTAAAACAAGATTTAATGAAGTGGGAAATAGATTGGCGTACGGTCTGTCTTAGGACGGAGTGGACAAAAGCTATTTGCATTGTTGAGATAGGGATTTTCTATGTTTTAGAGTGCCATGTTTAGTCATTTCTATTTTTTATATTTATTTATTTATCTATTTATTTTATTTTATTTTTGGGGTATCCATGTTTTTGCTTTTATTTTAGTATATTTTATGCTTTTCGTTTTGGGTTCATCGATTGCCGACCCCAATTGGTTTGGGATAAAGGTGATATTGGTGTTGATATGTGTTCCATGGGTTGCCGACTCTATTTACTAGATTTCTATGCTAGAACACTAGTCGTGTGCGTGTATTACATTTAGTCACTTACTCTTTTATACTAATAGCCACTGATTCAGTAGTAATTCTCACCAATAGCAAAGTGCATAGCACAGGTGATCCGTTTGCATAAACTAACAGTATTAATGTCCACAAATATGATTTTTTTTTGTCATTTATGTTGGAGGGAAAAAGCTTTACTCCGACAATTAATGGATTTTGAATCAGCGTAGAGCAACAGAAATCGGGAATGACATAAGAAGGTTCCATAGTCTGTCTTGACAAATCTGATCATGTATTTTGGAGAGAGCGAGATGGATTGTGTGTGTAGGATAGCAAATGCATTTAGCAAATCTGTTGTTTGTCCAATAGTGTCATTGGACATGCTTTTATTTTTTTATAAGTATGGTGAATTTTTCTTAGGGAGGCTAAAATGAGTAAAAGCTGATAAGCGAGGTTAGAAGGCAAGCTGCAAATACTTGTGTAATTTCAAAAAATATAACCATCTTGTCAATTGCTGATTGGATGTATTTTAAGAGCCATTTTAGGCAAAATGTGCAAGCACTGATCAAACTCAAGATCACTTGAAAAGTAATCAAAAAGTTCTCGCTCCCTCTCTCTCTTCCCTTATATGTGTGGTTGGGTCTTCTTGTTGTTGCTGATGTTGGGGACTGGAGGCAATTAAGAAAATTATCACATGGAGGACAAAATTCACAATTCCTCCTGATACGAGGTATTCACTCAGTAAAGGATGGAGTGGAGAAGATTTATTAGCTAATGTCCTTCTTATCTCCCGACAATAGAAAAAGGAACAGGGACCTGGTCTCTCGCTCAGTAAAGAAGTGATTAGCTCTTGCATTGGTGATTGGGTGATCTGTTATTTATTTCTAGTCGAGTATGCTTTGTGTCCGTTTTATTCACATCTTTGTCTTACTATATAGTTCTTATGCATATTGAAGAGAAACTAATATGTCGTCCTAGTGGCTTCTACAATATTTTTCATGCTAAAGCATAAAAGATGAAGTGTCAATCATTTAGGAAGATTGTTTATCAGAAAAGAGTGAAATCATAGGCAACTTCTTGGTTGTATTTTTTTACTTGGGGCCATATTTTGTTAATTGACATTTGTCAGCTAATTATGTTCATGCTGTTGCAGGAACTTCTGGGTTGAATTGGAACTGTGTGAGGATCAAGAGTATGAATTTCGCAGCATCATTTTGTAGGAGAGTTAATATCAAGGAGCTTACCACCAGCATCCATGTTTATAACAGTGCCAGTGGTAGACATCTCTCTCTCTCTCTCTCTCTCTCTCTCTCAACACACAGAGGTCTTGCGATCTGCTAATGCAATAATTGCTACCATTGGCTTAAGATGCATCTGGCAGAGGATTGAGTTTGCTGTTCAGGCGTTGGGCCACTAAGAAGTCGGCTGGATCAACAAAGAATGGAAGAGACTCAAAACCGAAGAATCTGGGAGTGAAGAAGTTTGGTGGAGAGGTAAGTGACTAGTGATTCAGCGACTGCAGGACCACCATAAGAAATGGAAGAAGCAAAATGTCTTTAAAAAGCCAGTGGTGAAGAAGTGATTCTAGCCCATCGCTCTTTCTCATTATTTTGGTTCTTTTTTTCTTTTTTGTGGCTAAAACCTTTCTTTTTCTTTAGTTGATGACTTTTTCCTATTGATAACTCTGCAGAGAGTCATACCCGGAAACATAATTGTTCGACAGCGGGGCACTCGATTCCACCCTGGTAACTATGTTGGATTGGGGAAAGATCACACCCTCTTTGCAATGAAAGAGGGGTTGGTGCATTTTGAGAAGCACAAACTCAGCGGGCGCAAGTGGGTGCACATTGTTCCAAAGGATGGCCACATGCTTCACCCCGTGTATGGAGAGGCTGCGGCTGCACCCGAGCTGAAGACAGCTACTTGAACGACCCACTTTTGCTATTTGATGGACGAATTCTCAGCATAACTCTACATTTTCGTGGCCAACTCAAATGTCATAACAATCGTCTTCTACTACTATCAAGAAGATTTTTCTTAAATTAAAAGTTTGTATCGTTAGAATTTTTTCAATTAACGTCGAAAATTTTTCTTAAACATTTGCACTTCCTATCTCTATTAACAAATGCGTGGACCTATTTGCCTTATGTGGTTGCTGCCTAGATTGTATTGTTCACCTTTTCTTTGGCCGTTGCATTACTGGTGCCCTTGCTTTTTTTTTGGGCCACCAAATGCAATCTCGCCTGGCATAACCTTCCTTGCTGTGACAATCTTCAGTGGGCGATGAAGCATATCCGCGGCCAGCATTTCTATTGGATTATTTCGCGATTTTCTTTCGGTGCATCGTGTCATATGATTTGAATCGAAAGGAATCACATTCTCTTTTGCAACAAGATGTTTTTCTTGCTATCTCTTAAAATACACCTTGAAAAGGTTATTAGGGACAAGGTTTTGATATTCAAACATGTGGACAACACCCTTAGAAATCGGAGGATGCAAGGTAGCGGGGCATCAGTACTCCATCAATTTTTTATTGATTCTTGGTTACTGTTTTCAGCCTAGTTTGTCTTTGTTCTTAGGCCATTTGTTTTGGCCTCTTGATTTCTTTGTGTATTTCTCTTTTCTCATGTGAGCCACCCTTGCACTTATAGTGACATTCTGTGGTATGTGATTGGGGTTTTATTTTGTTTTCTATGCTTTGTTTGATTAATAAATTTCTTACCTTACCATGAAAAAAACAAACAAACAAACAAATGCTTGGATGTAGATAATTTTGGAGTTCTTCTACAGGGATATTACAAGAGTTCGAAAAATCACTTGTTTGAAATGATAATCACTTGAAAAAATTTGGAAGTTCATGGATGATCTGAAAGACAACGAATGAACAAAAGTCAAATATATACTCACACACGTTAATGTCGCCAACTCAGTTGATCTTATCATTAGATTATTCTTCTGTTCAGAATAAAATGTATTCTTATATAATATATCCAGTGTTTATATCGCATTTTGTTATGTCAAACATTGCCAACTACATAAAAAAGTGTTTTTGTTTAGATAATTGCGTAAGAACAATAGAAAAATACATAAAAAGCTTTTTTTAAGAAAAAAGAAAAAACAACGCAAGGAAGTGGGAGGAAAAAGAGTGAGTTTGGCAAGTTTGACTAGCTTGACAAATAAAATTATGTTAGATAAGCACCTAATAAAATATTTGTTATAATCCAACTTAAAAATTATGAAAAAAAAACAAATAAAAAAGAATATATTGTCTGCAACAAATTTGAGACCCTCATCTAGCCCGGTCTAGCCCGCGTCAAGGTACAAGGTGCTAGATACTGAGAAGCACGACATTAGGTGATGTTGTAGCTTGGTTGCTTGTTGGGGTTGTCAAAATGAGATGTTGCTGCTTGAGATCGTGCTTGTTGATAATTGCCATTCCAAATTTGGCAAGATCGAGATTTTGTGGGACCAATGTAGAGGTTAATAGGGGCTTGAAAATTGAACAAAAAGAGGGAGGGGGGGGGGCCTTGAAAGATCTCTTTTCTCTGAATGAAGAAGAAGAAAAGAGAAGTAGGGAGGAAGAGAAAGATTTTGCGACACAATAACGGAGGGGAGGAGAGGAGAGACTAATGGTGACAGAGAAGAGGGGAAGTAATTGGACAAGTGGGACCCAGCTTGTCAAGTAGCGATCTCTAAGTGGTTTGACTCAGAGATGCGTCGGCACTCCAGGAGCACCCAATATTTTCTTCGTCTAGGGAGCTCTAGGGAAAAGAAAAACGCACAGGAAGCTTTGGAAAAACAATGAAGCAATGCCAAATTGGAGTGGGATTTGGTGCCAGAGGGCCAAAAGATACCGTTTGCCCAACCAACCAACCTGGGTCTGCACCAGTGGGCAGAACTCACTTATGCGCAACAAATCAAGCAAAAAAAAACACCAAAAATCTTTGCCGATTTTCCACACCCATGCCGTGTCTCTTCTTGAAGATCATTCCAGGGCATATTCACTTGGTTTTGCAATACCATTTTTGCAAGCTGGCGTGTTGTTCGGGGGAGATAACAGTTTTTGTTTTTATTCCTCGAAAGAGGAATCTGTTGAGCAGCGGTATAGAGAGAACATGGGCGAGCTTGTGAGTGAGTGAGCAGAAAAAAACCGTGACAAGGGGAGATAAAAAAAAAACGAAAAGAACATGTAAAATTTGTGCCTTGAGTTTTTCTATCTTGAAACATGTAAGATTTGACCTAGTTGGCTTTGTGGACTCCTTTGCTGCAGTAAGGGGACTTCTTTTGGCTGAATAAGAAGAAAGAAAGTGCCCCATATAATATATATTTTTATATTGGATTGTATTGAGTAAAAGAAGACAAGAGTGAAGGGTGGCGTTTCTCTATTCTTGAAAACGTACAAGGAAGATAACCTCTAAAGATCACAAGGATATTTGGTGGGCCCGATCAAAGGTAATTTTGTTTGACTTCTTGAAAAAGGCACACATAAAAGGCATTGGTTTCTCTTGTGAGTAGCCGCCTTACAAAAAGAGAGGAAGCTACACAGTAAAAGGGAAATCTTGAGTTTCTGGTTGAAGAGAACACCGTGCACGAAGATCGAAAGAAAATAATGCCCGCAGGTTCTTGTTTTTGGCTGTACGAGAGCATCTTGCTTCCTCATTTGTTTGTGCGTCATGAGATTTATTATATCCGATTGAAGAGTTATTTTACTTGTAAACACTTTGAGTTTTAGGTATAATTTAGGTGTGGGAAACACAAGCGTATTGAGTGGTTGTAATTCCGATTATCTGATTATAGTGAATTTTAATTACTGGTTCTCAATACGCTTGTGTTTCCCACACCTAATTATACCTAAAACTCAAAGTGTTTACAAGTAAAATAACTCTTCAATCGGATATAATAAATCTCATGACGCACAAACAAATGAGGAAGCAAGATGCTCTCGTACAGCCAAAAACAAGAACCTGCGGGCATTATTTTCTTTCGATCTTCGTGCACGGTGTTCTCTTCAACCAGAAACTCAAGATTTCCCTTTTACTGTGTAGCTTCCTCTCTTTTTGTAAGGCGGCTACTCACAAGAGAAACCAATGCCTTTTATGTGTGCCTTTTTCAAGAAGTCAAACAAAATTACCTTTGATCGGCCCACCAAATATCCTTGTGATCTTTAGAGGTTATCTTCCTTGTACGTTTTCAAGAATAGAGAAACGCCACCCTTCACTCTTGTCTTCTTTTACTCAATACAATCCAATATAAAAATATATATTATATGGGGCACTTTCTTTCTTCTTATTCAGCCAAAAGAAGTCCCCTTACTGCAGCAAAGGAGTCCACAAAGCCAACTAGGTCAAATCTTACATGTTTCAAGATAGAAAAACTCAAGGCACAAATTTTACATGTTCTTTTCGTTTTTTTTTTATCTCCCCTTGTCACGGTTTTTTTCTGCTCACTCACTCACAAGCTCGCCCATGTTCTCTCTATACCGCTGCTCAACAGATTCCTCTTTCGAGGAATAAAAACAAAAACTGTTATCTCCCCCGAACAACACGCCAGCTTGCAAAAATGGTATTGCAAAACCAAGTGAATATGCCCTGGAATGATCTTCAAGAAGAGACACGGCATGGGTGTGGAAAATCGGCAAAGATTTTTGGTGTTTTTTTTTGCTTGATTTGTTGCGCATAAGTGAGTTCTGCCCACTGGTGCAGACCCAGGTTGGTTGGTTGGGCAAACGGTATCTTTTGGCCCTCTGGCACCAAATCCCACTCCAATTTGGCATTGCTTCATTGTTTTTCCAAAGCTTCCTGTGCGTTTTTCTTTTCCCTAGAGCTCCCTAGACGAAGAAAATATTGGGTGCTCCTGGAGTGCCGACGCATCTCTGAGTCAAACCACTTAGAGATCGCTACTTGACAAGCTGGGTCCCACTTGTCCAATTACTTCCCCTCTTCTCTGTCACCATTAGTCTCTCCTCTCCTCCCCTCCGTTATTGTGTCGCAAAATCTTTCTCTTCCTCCCTACTTCTCTTTTCTTCTTCTTCATTCAGAGAAAAGAGATCTTTCAAGGCCCCCCCCCCTCCCTCTTTTTGTTCAATTTTCAAGCCCCTATTAACCTCTACATTGGTCCCACAAAATCTCGATCTTGCCAAATTTGGAATGGCAATTATCAACAAGCACGATCTCAAGCAGCAACATCTCATTTTGACAACCCCAACAAGCAACCAAGCTACAACATCACCTAATGTCGTGCTTCTCAGTATCTAGCACCTTGTACCTTGACGCGGGCTAGACCGGGCTAGATGAGGGTCTCAAATTTGTTGCAGACAATATATTCTTTTTTATTTGTTTTTTTTTCATAATTTTTAAGTTGGATTATAACAAATATTTTATTAGGTGCTTATCTAACATAATTTTATTTGTCAAGCTAGTCAAACTTGCCAAACTCACTCTTTTTCCTCCCACTTCCTTGCGTTGTTTTTTCTTTTTTCTTAAAAAAAGCTTTTTATGTATTTTTCTATTGTTCTTACGCAATTATCTAAACAAAAACACTTTTTTATGTAGTTGGCAATGTTTGACATAACAAAATGCGATATAAACACTGGATATATTATATAAGAATACATTTTATTCTGAACAGAAGAATAATCTAATGATAAGATCAACTGAGTTGGCGACATTAACGTGTGTGAGTATATATTTGACTTTTGTTCATTCGTTGTCTTTCAGATCATCCATGAACTTCCAAATTTTTTCAAGTGATTATCATTTCAAACAAGTGATTTTTCGAACTCTTGTAATATCCCTGTAGAAGAACTCCAAAATTATCTACATCCAAGCATTTGTTTGTTTGTTTGTTTTTTTCATGGTAAGGTAAGAAATTTATTAATCAAACAAAGCATAGAAAACAAAATAAAACCCCAATCACATACCACAGAATGTCACTATAAGTGCAAGGGTGGCTCACATGAGAAAAGAGAAATACACAAAGAAATCAAGAGGCCAAAACAAATGGCCTAAGAACAAAGACAAACTAGGCTGAAAACAGTAACCAAGAATCAATAAAAAATTGATGGAGTACTGATGCCCCGCTACCTTGCATCCTCCGATTTCTAAGGGTGTTGTCCACATGTTTGAATATCAAAACCTTGTCCCTAATAACCTTTTCAAGGTGTATTTTAAGAGATAGCAAGAAAAACATCTTGTTGCAAAAGAGAATGTGATTCCTTTCGATTCAAATCATATGACACGATGCACCGAAAGAAAATCGCGAAATAATCCAATAGAAATGCTGGCCGCGGATATGCTTCATCGCCCACTGAAGATTGTCACAGCAAGGAAGGTTATGCCAGGCGAGATTGCATTTGGTGGCCCAAAAAAAAGCAAGGGCACCAGTAATGCAACGGCCAAAGAAAAGGTGAACAATACAATCTAGGCAGCAACCACATAAGGCAAATAGGTCCACGCATTTGTTAATAGAGATAGGAAGTGCAAATGTTTAAGAAAAATTTTCGACGTTAATTGAAAAAATTCTAACGATACAAACTTTTAATTTAAGAAAAATCTTCTTGATAGTAGTAGAAGACGATTGTTATGACATTTGAGTTGGCCACGAAAATGTAGAGTTATGCTGAGAATTCGTCCATCAAATAGCAAAAGTGGGTCGTTCAAGTAGCTGTCTTCAGCTCGGGTGCAGCCGCAGCCTCTCCATACACGGGGTGAAGCATGTGGCCATCCTTTGGAACAATGTGCACCCACTTGCGCCCGCTGAGTTTGTGCTTCTCAAAATGCACCAACCCCTCTTTCATTGCAAAGAGGGTGTGATCTTTCCCCAATCCAACATAGTTACCAGGGTGGAATCGAGTGCCCCGCTGTCGAACAATTATGTTTCCGGGTATGACTCTCTGCAGAGTTATCAATAGGAAAAAGTCATCAACTAAAGAAAAAGAAAGGTTTTAGCCACAAAAAAGAAAAAAAGAACCAAAATAATGAGAAAGAGCGATGGGCTAGAATCACTTCTTCACCACTGGCTTTTTAAAGACATTTTGCTTCTTCCATTTCTTATGGTGGTCCTGCAGTCGCTGAATCACTAGTCACTTACCTCTCCACCAAACTTCTTCACTCCCAGATTCTTCGGTTTGAGTCTCTTCCATTCTTTGTTGATCCAGCCGACTTCTTAGTGGCCCAACGCCTGAACAGCAAACTCAATCCTCTGCCAGATGCATCTTAAGCCAATGGTAGCAATTATTGCATTAGCAGATCGCAAGACCTCTGTGTGTTGAGAGAGAGAGAGAGAGAGAGAGAGAGAGATGTCTACCACTGGCACTGTTATAAAACATGGATGCTGGTGGTAAGCTCCTTGATATTAACTCTCCTACAAAATGATGCTGCGAAATTCATACTCTTGATCCTCACACAGTTCCAATTCAACCCAGAAGTTCCTGCAACAGCATGAACATAATTAGCTGACAAATGTCAATTAACAAAATATGGCCCCAAGTAAAAAAATACAACCAAGAAGTTGCCTATGATTTCACTCTTTTCTGATAAACAATCTTCCTAAATGATTGACACTTCATCTTTTATGCTTTAGCATGAAAAATATTGTAGAAGCCACTAGGACGACATATTAGTTTCTCTTCAATATGCATAAGAACTATATAGTAAGACAAAGATGTGAATAAAACGGACACAAAGCATACTCGACTAGAAATAAATAACAGATCACCCAATCACCAATGCAAGAGCTAATCACTTCTTTACTGAGCGAGAGACCAGGTCCCTGTTCCTTTTTCTATTGTCGGGAGATAAGAAGGACATTAGCTAATAAATCTTCTCCACTCCATCCTTTACTGAGTGAATACCTCGTATCAGGAGGAATTGTGAATTTTGTCCTCCATGTGATAATTTTCTTAATTGCCTCCAGTCCCCAACATCAGCAACAACAAGAAGACCCAACCACACATATAAGGGAAGAGAGAGAGGGAGCGAGAACTTTTTGATTACTTTTCAAGTGATCTTGAGTTTGATCAGTGCTTGCACATTTTGCCTAAAATGGCTCTTAAAATACATCCAATCAGCAATTGACAAGATGGTTATATTTTTTGAAATTACACAAGTATTTGCAGCTTGCCTTCTAACCTCGCTTATCAGCTTTTACTCATTTTAGCCTCCCTAAGAAAAATTCACCATACTTATAAAAAAATAAAAGCATGTCCAATGACACTATTGGACAAACAACAGATTTGCTAAATGCATTTGCTATCCTACACACACAATCCATCTCGCTCTCTCCAAAATACATGATCAGATTTGTCAAGACAGACTATGGAACCTTCTTATGTCATTCCCGATTTCTGTTGCTCTACGCTGATTCAAAATCCATTAATTGTCGGAGTAAAGCTTTTTCCCTCCAACATAAATGACAAAAAAAAAAATCATATTTGTGGACATTAATACTGTTAGTTTATGCAAACGGATCACCTGTGCTATGCACTTTGCTATTGGTGAGAATTACTACTGAATCAGTGGCTATTAGTATAAAAGAGTAAGTGACTAAATGTAATACACGCACACGACTAGTGTTCTAGCATAGAAATCTAGTAAATAGAGTCGGCAACCCATGGAACACATATCAACACCAATATCACCTTTATCCCAAACCAATTGGGGTCGGCAATCGATGAACCCAAAACGAAAAGCATAAAATATACTAAAATAAAAGCAAAAACATGGATACCCCAAAAATAAAATAAAATAAATAGATAAATAAATAAATATAAAAAATAGAAATGACTAAACATGGCACTCTAAAACATAGAAAATCCCTATCTCAACAATGCAAATAGCTTTTGTCCACTCCGTCCTAAGACAGACCGTACGCCAATCTATTTCCCACTTCATTAAATCTTGTTTTACTACCTTCCCCTAAGTAAGTTTCGGACGACCTCTTCTTTTCTTCATATCGTGTTCTTGGTAACACACTTCTGTTCTTACCAGAGCATCTAGAGGTCTACGAAGAATATGTCCAAACCATCTCAATCTATGTTCTCTCGTCTACTTTGCCACCGGTACTATTCCAACTTTTCGTCGAATATCATCATTTCTTATCTTATTCATCCTTGTATGACCACACATCCACCTTAACATCCTCATTTCCGCTATCCCCATTTTATGCTCATGTTGCTTCTGTATTGGCCAACATTCAGTTTCGTATAACATTGCCGATCTTATTGTTATTTGATAAAATTTTCCCTTTAACCTAAGAGGGATTTTGCGATCACACAAAAACCCTAATGCACTGCGCTATTTCATCCAACCTACTCTGATTCTATGGTTAACATTCTCATCAATCTCTCATCTCTTTTGCAAAATTGATCCCAAATATCTGAAGGCATCTTTCTTAGATACCTTCTGTCGAAGCATATCCACAGATTCTTGATCATCTCCTCTTGTCGTGGCGAACTCATACTTCATGTATTCTGTCTTACTCCGACTTAACGTAAATCCTTTGGATTCTAACGTGTTTCTCCATAATTCTAATTTAGCACTAACCCCAGTCCTGGTTTCATCAATAAGCACAATATCATATGTGAACAGCATATACCACGGCACCTCATCTTAAATATCTTTTGTTAGCTCATCCATAATTAGTACAAAAAAAATAAGGACTCAAAGCTGGACCTTAATATAAACCAACTGTGATTGAAAAATAACTTGATATGCCATTACAGGTGTTTACACATGTAGTAACACCATCATACATATCCCTGATTGCTTCTACATACTTTAAGGGTACTTTTTTCTTCTCAAGAATCCACCACAAAACTTTTCTTGGAACCCTATCATACATCTTCTCGAGGTCAATAAACACCGTATGCAGGTCCTTCTTCTTTTCTAGATATCTCTCTATCAACTGTCGTATTAAAAAGATAACCTTCATGGTAGATCTTCCTGGCATAAATCCAAATTGATTTACAAAGACCTTGGTTTCTACTCTCAAACAATGCTCAATAACTCTTTCCAACAATTCCATTGTATGACTCATAAGCTTGATGTCTCTATAGTTGCAACAATTCTGGATATCCCCTTTGTTCTTGTAGATAGGCACAATCATACTCTTCCTCCATTCATTAGGTATTTTATTAGTTTGGAGAATCTTGTTAAACAGTTTAGTCAGCCAATTTATTGCCACATTCCCTAAGCATCGCCATCCTTCAATAGGGACACCATCTGATCCCAAGGCTTTATTAGTCTTTATCTTCTTCAAAGCATCATTAACTTCTTGTGCTCTAAATCTATGCACAAACCTTCTGTTTAACTCGTCAGAGGCGTCCACCAAATTCACCTTACTTCTATCGCTCTCTCCATTATAAAGCTTGTTAAAATAATTCATCCACCTTTTCTTCACTTCTTCATATTTTACTAACAGTTTTTTGATTTTCATCCTTAATACATCTAACCTGAGTCAAGTCTTTACTTTTCTTGTCCCTTATCTTTGCAAGCCTATAGATATCTTTTTCTCCCTCTTTACTCCCAAGTTTTTTGTACATATCAGAGAAAGCCTTGCCTCTAGCCTCTCGCACCGCTTTCTTGGCATTTTTTCGTGCCAATCTAAAATTTTGCAAGTTCTCTTCATTGAGACATTTATGTAGATATCTAAAACACTCCTTCTTCTGTTTAATTGCCTCCTGCACCTCTTCATTCCACCACCAAGTTTCCTTTGTTTAATGTCCGTGCCCTTTACTTTCACCTAACATCCCTCTTGCCACTCTCTATATGCATTTAGACATCTCGCTCCACATCATATTTACTTCTCCCTCTAGTTGCCATGGTCCTTCTTGAAGCATGTTTGCCTTGAAATCGGTATGTTTTTCCTCTTTTAACTTCCACCATCTTCTTCTAGGATTTTGAGCCCGTCGCGGCCTTTTCTGTGCCTTGTACCAAACCTCTAAGATCACCAACTTATGTTGCGTAGCTACACATTCTCCAAGGTAGACTTTGCAATCTATATACGAGGTTCTATCCTCAAGTATACCCTATATTATTGTTTAATTATTAAAAAATCTTTTCATCTAGTGAAAACATAGTAATCAGAGTGTCCATTGATATGGAACACATATCATTAGTTCAAGATTCGTGGTAAGTACTACATTGTGTTTTCAAATGTGCAAAAGTTTTCTTGACCAAGACATTAATAAGTTAATATGAAGGTAGAAAGTGATATCAACATGAATAAATTGCACGAAACAGCAAAAAGAACACCTTCAAAGCAACAGATTCCAAATCGAAGGTTACAACTCAAGTGGATTCTTCACCAGGTCCATAGCTTTCAAAAGGACCTTAATGAATGGAAGCACACATAAATTGAAGATTCACATTAACAGCTTAGACTTGTACGAAATCACCAACTACACTTGTAATTCACTGGCCAAACGAACTTTGACGGTACAAGACATAGAGACATCTTCCAATACGATCCTCAATCAAACAAAAGATCATCACTTTGAACCACAGGGAAGAATCCTAACCATCAATCTCAAATAGGAGGAGCAACAAAAGGAATGAAATTGACCGTAGGCGCAAGAAACCAACCGAGAGAAAGTGCTCACTCAACTTGCCTCCATGATCTCGTTCATGTGATGAAACTTGACGAAGTTTCTAACACAAAGATAATTAGCAGTTTATAATGGAGGGAAGGAGAAGAATGGCTGACAAAATGAAGAAGGAAGAGAAGCATGACATCGGGTCAAGAGAATTGAAAGGTTGGGTTTGAAAGTTCCCTCCTCCATCTGTTTTTGGCCCAAAATACATTCAATATTTGAAAGGGAATAAACTCTGTCCCAATTATAAAAAAGGGTAAATTTAAGCTAGAGTAGCAACAGCAGCAGAATGAGTTTGCAACGCATTGTGATGATCCTCCCTATCCAATCCTGAACCCGAAAACTCCCAACCACACTCCGACCCGGCTCAAACTCAAGCAAATTCTGCAATACGTCCCAACCCCACGGTGCAACAGTACACAGAATCCCAAACCCCGTCTGACTATAATTCCTCCGGTGCTAAGTATCGCGATAAAA